>MU739942.1:16413-43935 GCA_026770625.1 Nicotiana glauca
CCAAATAAAATAATTTTTCTTTATTTTTACAATTTTTGTTGATATTTGTTGCATTTTTGTGTTAATTAGTTGCATAATAATTCATATTAAAAATACGAAAAATATGCATATGCATTAGGATTTTTTTTAATTTCACAATTTTAGTATTAATTCATTTCGGAACAATTTAAAGAAAAATCAAAAAATAACATTTTATTGTTTTAATTGAAAATTGCTATGAAATAGTTATTAAATAGATTTTAGGATGTAATTAGTTTTAGTTTTAGTTTAATCTCACAATTTAATAAAAAAAATATAATAATATATAAATTTGAAAAATAAAAAATATACAAAAAATGAAAATACAATACAAAGATAATGTGAGTAAAATACAAGAAAAATAAATAAAAATAAAAAAACAATAAAGAAATTGGCTATTAAAGAATTCAGGCTAATTACTCCTGGCCCAAACATATAACACCAGGCCCAAGCCAAATAAACCCCTGTCCACGACCCATCTGCCCTCACCCAACCCAATCGCCTTCTCCATCAAACGACACCGTTTGGGCGGGGTTTAATCTCAGCCATCGAAACCTTTTGTTCCAACGGCTCCAATCCCTTTCTCCATAACTAATTAATATATACTAAAAATATTACCCAAGCCAACCCTGCCCGGTCTGCCCATTAATACACAACAAAACGACGCCGTTTGGCGTCATTAAATCCTAGCCCTTGATCACCTCAGATCCAATGGTCACAGCCTGATCTCTCATAAACCAAACGATGCCGTTTGAGTACCAAGTGAATCTGAACCGTCAAAATTGTTTGATCCAATGGTTGTGATCAATTAATAATTTGTAATATGTATTGATACAAAAAACCGGAAACTAAAATATTATCACTTCATCTTCCTCCCAGTCGCCCTGTTCCACAGACCCCGCCGGAACCCTCGCCGGCGGGAAACACACCTTATGCCAAATTCCACCAAAATTACACCGTATGATCGCCTTGAACCCCTCTTTCCACCCCTCTACTTCGTTTCCTTCAAACATTTCCCCTTCTGCTCGAATATTCAATTTTGTTTCGCCGGAACCCTAACTCAGGTGAACAACACTTCATCCAAATAACCCCTAATTTACACCATAGACACGCCTAAGTGTCCTCTACCCATTCCCCATAATCGCCTGTCTCAAAACCCACCAGAAACCCTCGAATTTCATTTTTTTTAATTTTCTGATCAAGAATCTCCGGTCAATCTTTAAGGATTCATGACCATAACACACCTAATAGGTATTTTTTTTTAGAAAACACACCATTGGGTATGTTACGGATCATGAATCCTAAAGGATTCAAGCAAGAACTGCTCAAAAGTGATCGAAATAAGTCAATTAGAAGAAACCATAGATAAGTTCTTTTCCTCTTCTTTATTTTTGTTTCNTAATTTTACATCTATAAATAGGCATGGGCATGCCTTATTTTACAAGTTTGGAAAAATCTGAAATTTCTCCCAAAAGCAATCTGCCATTCTTAGATCTAAATTTCGAAATTCATCACTTCAAAAACTCAAAAACTCAAAAATATTAGAATCTAGTAGAAAAATCCAAAAGGTTACTGTTTCATTGACCATTTTGAAGGCTGTGTATTGATTTTCTCCAGTTCTAGTAATTGAAATTCTGTGAAATTGCATTGGATTGGTCGAGTGTGTTTTCCTCTGGTTTAAATCTCTTGCTGTGGCTTAATCCTGGGTGTTGTGAGCCTGTATTTGGATTTAATCATCTTGTTGCTGTTGCTGTTGCTGCGTAAATTGCTACTGATTTCTCACTTGTTCTTTTCTATTTCTCCAGGTACACTGCTGTAAACTCAAAATTTGGACTAAAAATGAAATAAATTGTTCATCTACCTTTTCGCACTATTAATTGATTCATAGTTTCATCACGGTTTCATAAGCTAGGAAATATAATTGCATATGGACAGTAATTTGAATCTATTGTAAATGAAATGAGCTAGGAATGATCTTAGAGCTCTTGTATGGAATTGTAAGTTAATTCATGGACTGTTATTTGATATTGACTATGATTCATGTGGGAATTTTTTATGTTTCTGTCCTGTTTTAAAATCGAGCAGTGCATGTTTGGCAATTACATAGGTTCAGTTTAGAACAAACTTGATCGTTAATAGGCAATGATCATATTAGTTTTTTTTTACTTAGCGTAAATTAGATTACTAATGTGATCAAATGTTAATAAAGTAATTTTTAGATTGATTTATATTTTGTTATGTCGATTACTGTAACTAATTCTGAAATTTGATAGTTAACTTCATTGTATAATTTGAAATAAGAGAACTATAGATACAGCTGAAACAAGGATTAATTTGTTCCGTTCACAATACAATTAATAGTCCATTAGCAAATAAAACAACTGCTATGCGTTAATCTGATTCGATCTCGTGATTCTCTTCATTCAAACCAATCAACCTGTTCAATTTGAAGTAAATCACAGGCCCAAAGAAGGTTGTGGCCTGAATGATATAGCCTTGTCTCTAAAATTAAAGATTATGTGGCTTAGCTGGGCCAAGGCCCATAGCAATTTCTGCTTATTAAAATGAGTTGCAGCGTAATTATTGGTCCGAATTTCCTGAGCCCCAAAGTCACTTTGAATTATTTTATGCTAAAATTACATTAGGAGCAAGAAAATTAAATCATAAATATAAAATCGAGTTTTGAATTAGGTAGCGGGTTCAAGCTAAAAGGTTTTATCCTTTTGTTTGAATCCGGACTTGAATTTGGGATTCGGATTTATATTTGTGGATTAATTAACCTTTAGAGACAAAACAAAAATAGAAAACTCAGCATACTTTAGTTCGGCCTTTTAAAAAATAGAAGAGACAAGCCTCGCCAAATAAAAATACATAATTGCGGGGCCCTCATTAATTACTTATTAAAAATACTTAGTATTCGGGATAGGCCGTTTAGTGAATTTCACGGCCTTCCCAAAAGATAACAATACGTTAGCCGCTTTAGGCGCGATTCTTAATAATTTTACTTTCCTAATAGGGGTGTGCATTTCATGCAACCCAAATCCAAATCCGAAAACATCGAATAAAATGTGTCGAGGATCCGGGTGCATTTCATGTGACGTGATCCGAAAACATGTTCTTAAACGATGTTCACTTTCTTAAAATAAAAAAAATAATTGACAAAAGCGGAAATTAATTCTAAAATTGCACAAGTAGGGTAACAAGTATAAAGACTAAATTTTAGCCAAATATAACAGTTGAGCGACCGTGCTAAAACCATGGAACTTGGGAATGCCTAACACCTTCTCCCGAGTTAACAGAATTCCTTACCCGGATTTCTGGTTCGCGACTGTTAAATAGAGTCAAACCTTTCCTCGATTCGGGATTCAAACCGGTGACTTGGGACACCATAAATCTCCCAAGTGGCGACTCTGAATCTTAAATAAAAACGAATCCCGTTTCGATTGTCCTTAAATTGGAAAAACTCCTTTCTTTACTATATCCCTTCCCGGGGTGTAGTAAAAGCCGTAAAAGCCTAAGCTCGGAAAAAGGAGGTGATCCCTTCCCGGGGTGTAGTAAAAGCCGTAAAAGCCTAAGCTCGGAAAAAGGAGGTGTGACATAGGGATACAGTCTACTACAATGTCTAAGGAATAAGAACTGAAATACATGGCATTGATATCCGTATTTTCACCATGTGATAAAGTAATTGAGTTGTTATCATGCTAGAGATCTTGTTTAGGGTATTTTCACCATGTGATAAAGCATTTATATATGGATAGAACCACTATACAATGCCATGAAATTTACCAGGTCATAATTCTCACGGCGCACGCCCGCACGTCTGTCACTTGGCATGTGCGTCACCTCAACACCAATCATATAACATATAATTCGGGATTTCGAATCCTCATAACCAAGTTTAGAAGTGTTACTTACCTCAATTCGAGCAAAACTCTACTCCAACACACCTTTGCCGTGCAAATCGCCTTCCAAATGACCCGAATCTAGCCACAAGCAGTACAATACAATCAATAAGGGCTAAGAATTCAATTCTACAAGAAATTATGAAGTTATAGCTCAAAATCCAAAATCAACTCAAACCCTGCCCTTGGGTCCACGTCTCCAAATTCGAAAAAGTCACAAAATTCGAAAGACCATTCAACCACGAGTTTAACCATACCAAATTCACTCAAATCCATTAAGAAAATCCCATTTAAAACCTCAAAAATCTAGCCCACAAACTCTTCCTCTTTTCCCCCAATTTTCTACCCCAAATGTCACGACCCATATTTCATTATAGGTTATAATGGCGCCCAACACCGTTGTTAGGCAAGCCAACACTGATCAACTAGTGCATTCCCATTGATTCTATTAAACAATCCCAATATTTAATTTAACATATATTTAAAGCATTCGATAAATATCGGATTTTTATAACAACTGAAACGGAAACAACTAAAGAAAATCATAATTATAGGAATACAACCCCCAAAAATCAAGTCTACTACTATGTGCCAAGATTTAGTGTCACAAATGTGTGGGCAACTGGTAATATACAAAAAAATGACATTCCTACTGTCTAAAATAGAGTAGACAGATACAAGCAAAAGAGAAACACTAATATGCTGTTGAATGGCTAGAAAGGGGCAGCTCACCGTAAGTCTCAGTCCGAATCAAGTATGAGCGCCTGGTGGATAACTAGATTGTCACGACCCTATTCCCGGACCCGATCATAATGACGCCTCTTGTGAAGACAAGGCCATACAACTATTCCCAATTCGAAGTTAAATAGCTAAACAACAACAAAATAGTCTAAAGCATGATTCAATAATACTAAGTACCAAATAATATCATAACAATGCGGAAGTACAACACAAACACAACCCAAACTGGGGTGTCACTAGTCATGAGCATCTATAAGTCATAATCCAAGTCTGCTAAGTCTATACGCTAGTACAACTATCTAAAAATAGATAGAAATGATAGAGGATGGGAAATACGGGACTGCGGATGCCAGGCAGCTACCTCGTGACTCCGAATGTCCACCTGAAGCTAGAAGGATCAACACTCGGGAGCGGAACCAGACACGCCTGAATCTGCACACAGGGTGCAGGGAATAAAGTGAGTACTCCAACTCAGTGAGTAACAAATGTAAATAAAGACTGAAAGCGAGAAATCAAGTAAGGCACAAGACAAGCTATAACGAAGTAGTAAAACCATTTGAGAACAGTAAATCATTCAAGAGATAAGTAGAAATCCTTTTTCAATAAGTAAGCAGGAAAATGACAGGCGATTAAGGAATAATAAACACATAGAAGTTTGCCCCTCAGGCAACATCTCAGAACCATACCAGCCCCTCGGGCTCAATCTCACATCACTGGGTACCCACACTCATTGGGGGTGTGCAGACTCCTGGAGGGGCCCCTTACGACCCAAGCGCAATATCAAGCCATCTCGTGGCGTCATCACCAGGCCCTCAGCCTCATATCAATCAAGCCACCTCGTGGCGTACATATCTCATGTCCTCGGCCTCAAATCAATATCAGTGTTTCCTCACAACATAGGCCCTCGGCCTCACTCAGTCAAAAATCCTCACAATCCTCTCAGGCAATCGTAAAATAGTGTTTCTCAGCTCAAACATCATTTAAAATATCATTTAAATATTAAAAATGGAGTAAACATGACTGAGTATAAAAACAGTAAAAAAAAACATGACTGAGTTCAAGTATAAAGTCAAAACGGTGAGGAAATATCAATAAAAATCCCCAAGGGGTTCAAATAGTTGGCACGAAGCCCAAATATGGCACGAAGCCCAAATAATGATGATAGCAAATAGATTTCTGTCAAATACGCGGTAAAATCATCAACCGGGATAGAACAAGTCACAATCCCCAATAGTGCACAACCCCATGCTCTTCATCAAGCGTGTGCCTCACCTCAATATAGCACTATGATGTGCAATCCCGGGTTTCAAACTCTCATACCATCATTTGCAATCATTACTCACCTCGACCGGTCAAATCTCTAGCTCGCGACGCCTTTGCCCCTCGAATTGGTCCCCACTCGCGTCGAATCTGTCCAAAAATCAGAATGAGGACGTCAAAATAGGCTAAGGGAACGAATCCCAAGAAAAAATAATCAATAATTAACACAAATCCCGAAATTACTAAAACCCACCTCCGGACCCTCGTCTCCAATTTCAATCATTTTTACACCAATAGATTCCTTATCTCCCAACGAGTGCATACATACCAAAAGTTCAGAAATCCGACCTCAAATGGTCTATCAAATCATCAATCATAGGTCTCAAATCCTAAACCCTAGCTTCCCCCAATTTTCACCCTTAATTTCCACAAATTCTAGCTCTAGTCCATGAAATAGTAGCATAGGAACGAGTTTTCGGTCTAAAATCCTTACCTCAATGAAGTTCCCTTGAAATCCCTCTTCCAAATCATCCAAAAAGCTCCAAGGCCGAAGTCAAAAATGGTGAAATAACCCAAAATTCACGAAGGACCCTTTTTAAATCTTCTGCCTAGTTTTTCTGCATCTGTGGCACAATAGCCGCTTCTGCGGTACCGCATATGCGGTCTTTCCTCCACTTCTGCGAAAATCACTTAATAGGCCAAATCTACATCTGCGGTCAACTCTCCGCACATGCGACTCTTTAGGTGCGGTCAAACTACCGCATCAACGGTTCCTGAAATTCCTCCAAAAATCTGCTTCTGCGGCTCCCCTTCCGCACGTGCGGTGCCACACCTGCGGTCCCCAAACCGCAGGTGCGAAAACACCAGAAAGAGCAATTTTAGCAGCTGCAATAACATCTTAACTTCTCCGTTAACCATCCGAAATCACTCATAGGCCCCCGGGATCTCAACCAAAAGGACAAACATATCCTAATACCTTAATCAAACTTGTTCCAATCATCAAAACACTTCAAATAACATCAAATCAACCAAAACACCTCGGATTCAAGCCTAAGTTTCTAAAAATTTCCGAATTCCATTTTGATAAAAAACCCAATCAAACCACATCCGAATAACCTGAAATTTTGCAAACACATCTCAAATGACACAACTAAGCTACTGCAACTCTCGAAATTCCATTCCGACCCCTATATCAAAATCTCGCCTACCAACCAGAAATTGCCAAAACATAAACTTTGCCAATTAAAGCCTAAATCTTCTCCAAACCTCCAAAACCCATTCCGATCACACTCCTAAGTCTCAAATCACCTACCGAAGCTAACCAAACCATCGGAACTCACATCCGAGCCCTCTAACATATAAGTCAACATCCTGTTGACTTTTCCAACTTAAGCTTTCTTAAAAGAGATTACGTGTCTCAAACTTTACCAAAATCATTCCAGATTCAATCCGACCAACCTGACACCACAAAACACGGATAAACAAAGCATAAAGAAGCAAAAAAGGGAGAAACGAAGCGGTAACTCATGAGACGACTGGCTGGGTCGTCACATAGATGTGCCTACCTCAGATCATGTAATATTAAGTACAGAAGCATAGTATGAGTACATAACAATATGTACCCAGCAAGTATCCAGTCTAACCTCGAAAAAGTAGACACGAGGAGTCGACTTGACGCTTATTAGGGCCAACAATAATATAATTAAAGTGTTATGCTAAACATGGATATCATAAAAAAAGATACCGACAGTAAATATCAAGAAGTGACAAGTTCTTCTTTCATAAATATGATGTAAATTTGAGTCATATCATTTAACAATTTACATTCAAGACATTAAAGCAATACAAATCACATAAAGTTCCAAATAAATATCATGCGCAAGTTATGCCGAGGTCGTACGGCCTGATCCAAGATAATAATAAAATGTGCACTGCCGGAGGGTCGAACGACGCAAACTATAGATGCATATATTCACCCTACTCGCGAATCATTCATGCGAAGCGGTCAAATTAAAATTTAATCATTTAAATCAAATTCTTTCTTAAATTCTTTTCTTTAAGAAAAAGGCAATTCAACTTGAAGCTTTAAATACTTAGAAATTCTCCACTTAATTCCAGTTATTACAAATAGAAAGCGTCATCGAATAACGACAAAGCATGGTGTAAATCTAAACTACCCGGACATAACAGGAATAGTAGCTACCAACCTGTCCTCTACCTCTGGGCGGTCGGATAGCCGATGCTATAATCATAGGTTGTTGGCCCCGCTGCATTGCCTTGCCCCGAAGTCTGGGGCAGGTCCTCTTCGTGTGACCCAGATCTCCACACTTGTAATAACCTCTTGGTACCATGGACTGCTGCTCCGAAGTCTGTCCCTGATGGCCTTAATACCCACTAGAAGAACCCTGAATAGCTAATAGGCGGTATGAATTCTCTGGCATGGCACAGGAAGAACCCTGATGAACTGGTGGGCGATAAGAACTCTCTAGTACGGCGCTGAAGTGGGGTCGCACCAGAGCACCTCGAGGAGGTGGAAGTGCTGAATATGTGGGCCTGCTAGGCTGACCTCTGCCCCTAGCCGGGGCACCGCTAAACTCTCTAGAGAAAAGGGCCCTCTTGTCCTGCTGTATCTGATCTCTACCCCTCTGACGGTAGCCCTCAATCCTCTAGTCAATCTCTACTACCAGCTGATGATATGTCCCTATCTCAACTTCTCGAGCCATGTTGGCCCTAATACAGAAGTGCAACCCCGCAACAAATCTCTGCACTCTCTCTAACGCATGGCAAGACAACTCAAAAGACCTTGCCTCGTAGTCGATCACTGACGTTTGACCCTGCTCAAGCTGCTCAAACTGGTATTGCAACTCTTCCCTCTCAGAGGGTGGAATATACCTATCCAAGAAAAGCTGTGTGAACTGGCTGCAAATAATGGGAGGGGAACCCGCTAGTCTGTCAAGAAAATAAGACTGCCACCATATATGGGCCTTGCTCTCCAGCTGGAAAGTAGTAAAGTCAACCTCATCAGACTCCAATATCCTCATGATGTGCAATCTATCCCTACACCTATCAATTAAATTCTGGGCATCCTCATGACGCTCACCTCCGAATACAGGAAGGTGTAGCCTAGTCCATATGTCCAATAACTTCTGCGGATTGCCATTCGTAGCTCTAGGCTCAGGTGCCACTGCTGCAACTGGATGAGCCCTATTCGCGGATAGTGTGCCCAGAGTCTGATACACTATGGTTACATGCCCAGGAGCCTGAGTAGTAGGGGTCGGTCCTTCCCCTGCCCCCTGAGATGTGGTTGGATCTGCTAGATATAAACCAGCCTGGGTCATAGAATCCATGAACCCTAGCATACGGCCCATGACCTCCTGAAAGCCCGGTGCCGTCATGAAATCTACCGAGCTAGCTCTGCTGCGGGCACCTCGCCCTGCTACTCAATAACGGGATAATCTATAGGATCCACTGGTGCTTCAATGGGGGCAGCTCTGGGATGCTCTCGGCCCCTACCTCGAGCTGGTGCCCTCCCCCGACCTCTGCCTCGGCCTCTAAAAACAGGGGGAGCAGCTCCTACCGGGTTTGGAATGTCAGTCGTATGCATCTTAACCATCTATGAGAGAATAGAAGATGGAAATTTAGTATACCATCAACTGTACGACAGAAGATGAATAAATAGTAGTTTCCTAACACCCTATAGCCTCTCGAAGATAAATACAGACGTCTTCGTACCGATTTGCAAGACTCTATTAGTACGGCCCATAACTTATGAGACCTACGTGAACCTAGTTCTCTAATACCATGTTGTCACGACCAAATTCCATTATAGGTCGTGATGGCGCCCAACACCGTTGTTAAGCAAGCCAACACTGGTCAACTAGTGAGTTCCCATTGATTCTATTAAACAATTCCAACATTTAATTTAACTTATATTTAAACCATTCGATAAGTAACGAATTTTTATAAAAACTGAAAGGAAACAACTCAAGGAAATCATAATTACAGGAATACAACCCCAAAAATCAAGTCTAATACTATGTGCCAAGATTTAGTGTCACAAGTGTGTGGGCAACTAGTAGAATAAACAATAGATAACTGTCCTACTATCTGAAATAGAGTAGACAGATACAAGCAAAAGAGAAACTCCAAAGTGCTGTTGAATGGCTAGAAAGGGGCAGCTCACCGTAAGTCTCAGTCCGAATCAAGTATGCGCGCCTGGTGGATAGCTAGATGCGCCTGCCTCAGATCCTGTACAATTAAGTACAGAAGCATAGTATGAGTACATAAACAATACGTACCCAATAAGTATCCAGTCTAACCTCGAAAAAGTAGTGACGAGGGGTCGACTTGACACTTACTAGGGCCAACAATGATATAATTAAAGTGTTATGCTAAACATGGGTATCATAAAAAAACGATACCTACGGTAAATATCAGGAAGTGACAAGTTCTTCTTTCATAAATATAATGTCAATTTGAGTCATATCATTTAACAATTTACATTCAAGGCATTAAAGCAATACAAATCACAGAAAGTTCCTAATAAATAGCATGCGCAAGTTATGCCGAGGTCGTACGGCGTGATCCAACATAACAATAAAATGTGTACTGCCAGACGGTCGAACGGGCGTGAACCATAGATGAATCTATTCACCCTGCTCACTTCTTTCTTAAATTCTTTTCTTTAAGAAAAAGGCAATTCAACTTGAAGCTTTAAATCCTTAGAAATTATCCACTTAATTCCAGTTATTACAAATAGCAAGTATCATCGAATAACGGTGTTCAAAAAGCATGGTGTAAACCTAAACTACCCGGACATAACAGGAATAGTAGCTACGTACGGACTCTCATCACTTCGTGTGTATGTAGCACCCCACAATTACTGATATTTATAATCAAATTCACATATGTGAAAATTTCTCTTTTACAAGGTTAGAAAGGAGACTTACCTCGTCTCAAGTCGACATCCAAATTCAAGAACGCGCCAAACTCTCCAAATTTGACGCCGAACGACTCAAAACTAGTCAAATATTCCATAAACTAATCAATCTATGCTCAAAATTTCAAAATTCCCCCATTTAAGTGATTACCCATACTAAATTGCAAGATTCATAAAATTCACCCCTGGGCCCACATGCTCGAATTCTGGAAAATTTTAAAGGAAGTTGTTACCCATAACCTAAGGACATCAATATATAATTTCTACTAAATTCCATAACAAATTTCATGGTTAAATCTCGTTTTAGCAAAACCCTAGGCTTTCACATAAACCCATAATTTCCACTAATTTACATGTTATAACCTACCCATAAGTTATGTATTTAATTCACATTGTGTGGAAATTACTTACCTCTAAGTGCTAAGTGAAATCCCCTCTCTAAGAGCTCCAAAATCGCACCACAATGGAAGAAAATGAGCTAAAAATGGCCTAAGTCCCGTTTTTAAAAGTCACTGCCCAGATCTGCCTTCTTCGGGATCACGGAAGAGGCATCACGATTTTGAAGGCAATGGTCCAGGCCAAGGGAAGGTTACTCTACGCAAATGCGACAAGAGCCTCCACACGAATGCGAGGGCTACTTCGCGAATGCGAAGAGTCAACAATGGCCATAGTTCATCCTCCTCTATGCAAATGCGAGCCAGGCCACGCGAACGCGTAGATTGGAGGACCTAGACCTTCACGCACGTGAAGGGAAAAAGCTTCCCAGCCATAGCAACCAAAATCCTTCATAGCAAACGCGAGGGTGCGATCGCGTTCGCGAAGAAGGAAACCAGAAGCAGCAAATCTGGTGTGTTTCATCTCAACTCCTGGTGGTCTGAAATGCACCTGAGCCCCTCGGGACCCCGTCCAACAACTCCAGCAAGTCTATAAACATAATACGGACTTGCTCGAACTCTCGAAACACCTAAAACAACAACAAAACCAAGAATCACACCCCAAAACCAAATTGAATCAAACTTTGAACTTCAAGTTTCTAAATCGCTCCGAACGCGTTGAATCATGCTTAGTCTACTCGGATTGACACCAAATTTCGCGCGCAAGTCTTAAATGATATTAAGGAACTATTCCCGATCTCAAAATTCCATTCGGACCTCGATATCTCAAAAACCCGCTCTAAACTAAATTTAAAGAACTTGTAAAAACCTTTAAGAACCAATTTTCACTATTAGGCGCCAAAATGCTCCCGGTTTAACCAAAACCCAATTAGAGCATACGCCCAAGTCCGAAATTATTATACGAACCTATTAAAACCTTTAAATCCTGATTTCGAGATCGTCTAATCAAAATGTTGATCGAAGTCAAACTTGGCCTTTTAACCCAACCTTAAGGAAACAAGTGTTCCGATTTCAACCCAATCTCTTCAAAATCCCGGACCAACCAACCCCGCGAGTCATAAATCAGTAAAAACAAGTACGGGAAGTATTATTTAGGGGAACGGGGTTCTAGAAAGTAAAATGAACATTCGAGTCATTACATTCTCCACCTCTTAAACAGACGTTCGTCCTCGATCGGGTTTAGATTCATACTTCAGTGCTGAATAAGTATGGGTATCTTCTCCGCATGTCCTCCTCGGATTCACAGGTTGACTCCTTGACTGGTTGGCCCCTCTACTAAACCTTTACTGCCGAAATCCTTTTGGATATCAACGGGCGATCCTGTCTATCAACAATAGCAATTAGCTCCTCCTCATAACCCATGCTCTCATCTAGCTTAATAGTGCTGAATTCTAACACATGTGACAAGTCGGCGTGGTACCTCCAAAGCACAAACATGTGAAAAACTGGATGAACTCCTGATAAGATGGGAGGTAAAGCAAGCTCATAAGCAACCTCCCCAACTCGCCTCAACACCTCAAATGGGCCTATAAACCTGGGGAACAACTTGCCCTTCTTCTCGAACCTCATAATACCCTTAATCGGCGAGACTTTATAGAGAACCTTCTCACCGACCATAAATGATACATCCCATGCCTTCTGATCCGCATAGCTCTTCTGTCTGGACTCTGCCGCTCGAAGTCGCTCCTGGATCAACTTAACATTTTCTAAGGCATCTTTCACCAAATCTGTACCATATAACCTAGCCTCGCTGAGCTCAAACCACCCGATGAAAGAACGACATCATTGACCATACAAGGCCTTAATAGAGCCATCTCGATGCTGGACTGATAACTGTTGTTGTAAGAAAACTTGGCCAAAGGCAAGAGCTAATCCCACTGCTCTCCAAAGTAAATCACACATGCCCTAAGCATGTCCACCGGGATCTGAACTATCGGGTCTGACTACCCGTCAATTTGTGGATGAAATACTGTGTCAAGCTCTATACAGGTCCTCAACTCACTCTATACGGCTCTCCAAAAATTAGAAGTGAACTGAAGGCCTCTATCTGATATGATAGAAACAGGCACACCGTGCAACCGAACTATCTCCCGAATGTAAATCTGGGCCAACTTCTCTGAAGTATAGGTAGTCATAACTGGAATGAAGTGTGTCGAATTGGTAAACCTATCGACAATGACCAAACTGCATCAAACTTTTGCAAGGTCCGCGTCAATCTAACTACAAACTCCATAGTAATGCGCTCCCATTTCCACTCGGGTATAGTCATCTAGTGAAGTAGGCCACCTAGTCTCTGGTGCTCATACTTGACTTGCTGGGAATTTAGGCATCTAGCTATATACTCCACTATGTCTTTCTTCATTGGCCGCCACCAATAATGTTGTATGAGGTCATGATACATCTTCGTAGCACCTGGATGAATAGAATACCGTGAACTGTGTGCCTCTTCTAGAATCCTTTCCCTCAAGCAATCGATATTAGGAACACATAGATGACACTGGAGACGCATAACACCATCCTCGCCAATAGAAACCTCCTTGGCACTACCCTGTAGTACCGTCTCTCTAAGAACTGCCAAATGCGAATCATCAAATTGTCGAGCCTTGATCTGCCCTAATAGTGAAGACTGGCAACAACACATGCAAGAACTCGGCTGGGCTAAAAAATATCCTACCTCACAAGTTTGTTAGCCAAGGACTGAATGTCCAAAGCTAGTGGTCTCTCCTATGTTGAAATGAATGCCAAGCTACCCATACTCCCTGCCTCCTGCTTAAGGCATCCGCGACCATATTTGCCTTGCCCGGATTATAAAGAATGGTATGTCATAATCTTCAGTAACTCAAGCCATCTATGCTGCCTCAAATTGAGATCCCTCTGCTTGAACAAATGTTGTAAGCTACGATGATCAGTATAAACCTCACATGACACCCCATACAGATAATGCCTCCATATCTTAAGAGCATGAACAATCACGACTAACTCTAGATCGCGCATAGGGTAATTCTTCTCATGAATCTGCAAAGGACGTGAAGCATATGCAATATATATCTCGCCCATCCTGCATCAATACACAACCCAAACCAACACATGAAGCGTTGCAATACACAGTATACATCCCCGAACCGGAAGGCAACACTAGAATCGGTACTGTAGTCAAAGCTATCTTGAGCTTCTGAAAGCTTGTCTCACAATCATCGGACCAACGAATAGGAGCACACTTCTAGATCAATCTAGTCAAAGGTGCTGTAATGGATAAAAAGCCCTGCACAAACTGTAAGCACGTGATTTTTGCCCTATATGAATTACTCCTATAAAATCCAAGAAGATAGATTTGTTTTATAATTAATTGCCATTTTTAGGAATTTTTATAGATTTTATTAATTGGTTGTATTTTTCTTGCATGTTTAATTTTATTTAAATCATGAAAAAATACCCAAAAATATCATGCATTGCATTTAGGATTTGTTTTTACATTTTTTGAATTAACCAGCAATTATTTATTTTATAGAAATTCGAAAATCACAAAAAAGAAAAAGCTCATTTTTTAGATTTTTGTCCTTTTGATTTTTAGCTTATTGATTTTTCTATTTTGATTTAGAATTAAGTATTGTTTATAATTTTTTATAATTATCTAATTAGTTTAATTTCTCACTTTTGGATAATTTAAATTTTTAATTTTTAGGATTTTAATTAATTGGATTTTAAAATCAAAGAAAAAAGAAAGAACACAGAGAAGGGCAAAATGGCCATTTTGTAGCTCAAAATCGGACTGGGCCAGCTTGGAACAACCCATTTGATTTAAATTCCTAGTCCATATTAAAGGCCCAGACCATTGACCCATTAACCATTTCTCCTCTTTATGCCCTAAATCCATCACATTAAATAGAGCTAACACACAAAAAAGATAATCAGATTTTGGAGATCCCCATTCCCATATACCAAAAAAATGGCGCACCCTCCCCATTAGACCCAAGCGTCGTTTCCATCATCTGCATAATACCGTAAAAGTTTGTTCTTGTAGGGGTACTTGCATATGATATGTGGATTCCCAATCATTATGCGGAACGATTTGGGTCTTGTAGCAGCATTCGAACTTTGAATTGATCAACATTACTGACCTTTATAGTAGCCCAATCGGAACTCTCAAGGGCTTTTCGTATATTTAGTACTTGTTGTCTGTCCACCCAAGTCTGAGCAGAAGCTTTATCATTTTCTTTACATGCGATCAACTCCCCTCCATAAAACATATCTGAGGGAAGCTGTAGAATTGATGTGTTGCTGCTGTTTGCTATCAAAATCGTGGATTTCTTTCATCTCCATTTCTGCCTTTTATCAGTGGTTTCAAGCTTTATTTGTCGAGTATTTTAGGTAGGGGTGTGCATTCGATTTATCTATTCGATTTTGACCCTTATCGATAATTACTTATCGATTATAGATTTGTACATATGCTTATCGTTATCGTTTCAATAAGGTTTTAATTTTTTCGATTTCGATTTATCAATTTTTGGGGCTTATCGATTCAGTTATCGATAATACCAATAAGCCAAGAGGGATCACAGATAACAATATGTTCCCAAGACAAACAAATTCACAACTATTTCATTTCGCACTGTTTCTATGACAAGAAAAAACGAAAGTAAAGGGACACACACATAGTGAATATTATACATCTCACATGAGAATTTTGAAAGTTTTAGTTAAACTTGAGCTTTGATTTGATGAAAATTGATGATTTTGATGTTAACGATAGTGTTTTTATGGTTCGAGCAAGTTTGAATGAGGTATTAAAACATGTCTGTACTTTTGGTTGAGGTCCCAGGGACCTCGGGTGTGTTTCGGATGCCCAACTGGTCATTTTTGGAAGATTTTTGTTGTTTTGAGCATAAACATGTAATGATCCAAATGTCCATTTTTAGTTCCAGAGATAGAAATTTGATTTCGAGACTTCCAGAATTTAAATCATGAATTGTAGGACTAATCTGGAAATTTTGGTTTAATTTCATCAAGTCGCGATTGGATTTTTGACGCGAAATGTGAGTTAATTGTTTAACGAGTTAAAAGGGTATTGAACTGAGTAAATGAGGTCCGAATCGAGTTTCGATTGAAGGTTGTGTTCGTATTATTATTTGTGACTCATAGGAACAAGAATCGTCGAATTCCGAGTTCGTATGACGGATTTAGAGCCATTTTTGTGAAACAAAAACTGCTGCAATTTCTTTAATTGCTGCTGTATTTTTCTGCAGCGTGAACAGTAACCGCGCGTGAACAGTAACCACGCAGGGTGAACAGTAACCGCGTGTGAACAGTGATTCCGAAAAAAATTTGGGCAGTATATCCGCGATTTTTGGGTCATTTTCCTCCTTTTTTGAGCAACTTGAGCGCTTTTGGATGGGAATTGAAGGGGTTTCGACTGGGAATCGTTGGAGGTAAGTTTTATGAGTTAAATACATGTTTTTCTTGAAAAATCATCCATGGAATTCATGAAAACATAGCAAAATTCTTGGAAATTAGGGCTTGGAGCAAAAACTATAAATTTAGGATTTGAGGGGCCATTCGTGGTCCGAATTTGGACTTCTTGGTATGTACGGACTCGTGGCGAGATGAGGATTCCGGAAATGTGAATTTCAAAATTTTTCGAGATGTGGGCCCGGGGCTCGGGTTTTGCGAATTTCGTATTTTTGAGTATTTTTCGAGTTCTTTTGATTGGGTTATGTCCCATTAGCACATTGTAACGTATTCCTTATGGTTTTGAGCAGATTCGACGCGCGAAGAGGTTAATTCAAGAGGAAAAGGCATAGCGGACTAATCCCGCGACCGGTTTAAGGTGAGTAATATATGTAAATGCTGCTCTGAGGGTTTGAAACCCCGGACTTTCACATCGTAACGCTATATTGAGGCGTGACACGCATTCCACGACGAGTGCGGGGTCGGATATTATTAGGGATTGTGACTTGAACCATCCCGTGTGATGTTTATACTATACCGGCGATTAATACACATGCTTTATTGATCTTACTGAGCTTGATGCCATGTTTGGGGCCTTGCGCCGACTTGTAAAATCCTTCGGGGATTAATATTAGTACTTAGCATGATTTACATATTATCTAACTTCATTCCAAGGTTATAAATGTTGTTTGCAAACTCAGCCACAATTCTAAGCGTTGAAAGCTTAAATGACATTTTTAAATGTATTTCGGGCTGGAAATTCTACTTTGTAAATGCCCAAGGGGCTTACTATATTATTTTCTGGACTGATTATAAAGTGACTTGAAACAGTGGTAACAATGACACTGTATATTATACTTGAAACAGTGGTAACAATGACACTGTAATATATATACTTGAAACAGTGGTAACAATGACACTGTAATAGATACTTGGAACAGTGGTAACAATGGCACTGTGTGATATAAATTGGTCAAGTAACAATGACTGACCGGTTAGGTAATAATGACTGACCAATATATTGCGCTTGGGCTGTAGGAGCCCCTCCGGGGTCTGTACACACCCCCAGTGAGCGCCGTCGACGATAAATAAATATGGATGGCTCAGGCTGCACGCCGCAGTGGGTACTGGAATGTACCATCATACGCATTGCATTGTATTCCTATATTGTTTCTATACTGTTGTTCAGCTGCTCAGTCCACACCTTGCTGTATATTTGGATTTTTAGCTTACTTTGTGTACTTACTGTGTTTTCTTACTTTCGGACTGTATTTATTATTATTACTCACTGGGTCGGAGTACTCACATTATTCCCTGCACCATGTGTGCAGATACAGGCAGAGCTGAGTTCGCTCCTGAGCGCTGATTCTTTCCAGACCAGGCGGTGACTAGGAGTAACAAGGTAGCTGTTGACGTCCGCAACCCCATTTCTCCTTTATCTTTTGTTATTTGTAATAAATCCAGACTTGTAAAATGTTAGTACATTCTGTAGTAGCTCATGACTTGTGACACCCCGATTTCGGGCTGAGTCGGGATGGTTTTCATTAATCTACCATGTTTACTTCGTACTTGTAATCATATTATCCGTGAATTAGACTTATTTCTGCTAAGTAATTATAAAAAGATGTAACGTTTTGTTGTCGGCTAGCCTTGTCCCTACGAGAGGCGCCATCACGACCGGGTTGGGATTTGGGGTCGTGAAATTTTCGATCTTCCTGAACTATGCAAGATCTAATTCATGCGGGGTCATGATACGTAGGCAATATTCATCGGATTCGATCATAGCCATAAAATTAGTTGAGTAATAAAATAAACTCAAAAAAAATTTGAGTGAAAAAGAAAGAAAAAATTAAAAAAAAACGTTAAGAAATTAAGAGTGACAAAAAAAAAGTGCCAAAAATAAAAAAGCGACATAAACAAGATTAAAAATCAAGAGTGATTAAAGAGAGGCACAAATAAAAAAGAGGTGTAACAGCTCTGGCGACTCCGCTGGGGATCCAAACCCAGAACTTTGGTTCAGGGTTTAAGAATTCGAGCTTAGAATTGTTGTTATGATTGGCTTTATTTATTATCTGATTTTCCTACATGTTTAAGCCTAATGTGCTAAATGCTTTTACCGCTTTGTTATTCTGTGAACCATGTATAAACTGCTACGAAACCCTTCCTCTCTCTGAGTTTTCTAAATCATGGAGATCGGTGCATTTCAAGTGACTTCTCTTCTGTCTTGAGTCTTATCCCATTTTAGAACGAGGTTCAGACAAGTTGTAAAGTCGGTGAAGAATTTATATTCCCGGTACGCTTCCCCCCCCCCCTCGCTCGAGTTATCCGCTCGGGTAAGTCAAGTCTAGAACAATAAACCTAGGTTTTAAACCTAGTATAACAAAGCCTCATGCCGGATCCCTAGTAGGAACGTTTGTTTGCATCACGTGTATTCGACTTAGGAGACTTAACACAGTGGTTGGGTCTGTCTAGGACAGGTGTACCCAAATTAAAAATACCATCTTGATGCATCTTACGTGCTACTTGCGCATCTGTTTGTTTCGGCTTGAATGTTGACCGACTTCTAGAATAGGGAATGAAAATAAATATAAAAAAAACAAGAATGAGAGGTAGGTATTTAGAATATTCTTAAACTCTGAAAAAAATAAAAAGAAAAGTCATTTTAAAATAAGCCAAAAATTTTCAAGTGCCATGTTCCCCTGTTCCGTCAAAACTAACAGAACTACGCGGGTCTGATTCTCACCGGATGTGAGATACGTAGGCAAATCTCATCGGTTCCGACCCCAATTTTCAAAAATCCAAAAAAATATTTTCCTGTAGTTCCTTCTTTATAAACGTTTCCTTAGAAGTTTTTTTTAAAACTCAAAAATGGTTTCTTTCTTTCTAATGTCTTTCATATGAAAAGAGAAAATCAATAAAATCAAAATCCAAAAATACAGATTTCTTTCATTTTGAGTTACTTTCCCCAAAAATCCAAAAAAAATCAGAAATAAAAATCCAAAAAATACTCCTTAGATGTCTTTCTTTCATAAATATCTATAAAAAAAATTAAAAAATTGTAGTCCAAAAAAAAAATATTTTTGTTGTTCTTTAGAAGTACTTTTGTAAATAAATAAAAAGCTCAGAAATGCAAAATATTTCTCTTAAAAGTCCCATTTTTTGAAAATTAAGAGGCAACATCCAAAATCCCAAAAAAAAAAAATTCTTTCTTCTTTAGAAAAAGAAAAAATAAATGAAAATTCCAAAAATAAATATTTTCTTTTACTTTTGATATTCGCAAAGTTTCAATCAAAAGAAAAGGATTTTTTTAGAAGTCTTTCTTTCAAAAATCAAAATTAGAAAAATCAAAAAAATCACTTTCTTCTTTTAAAGCATTTTTAAAAAAAAAATCCAAAAGAAAAAAATTAAAAATATTTTTCTTTTGCCTTAAAACTTTCATGGTCTAAGTTTTATGAAAAGAAAAAAAAAGAGTTAGCTTATTTACTTTATTCTTGACCTTCCCGAACTATGCAAGATCTGATTCATGCGGGTCGGATTCGATCATAACCATAAATAAATTGAGCAAAGAATAAACCGAAAAAAAAGAGAGAAAAAAAATATTGAGTGAAAATGAAAGAAAAAGTGAAAAAAAAGAGCGACAAAAAATAAATGACTGACCAAAAAAAAGAGTACAAAAATAAAAGAGTGGCAAAAACGAAATGAAAGAAAAATGAAGAGTGATTAAAGAGAGGCAAAAATAAAAGGAAAGAGGTACATACTGAAACGGCTAGTTAAGGCCGGGATGAAACATGCAACCGTTCAAACATACGGTAGAGGCATTTAACTGTTAGGTGCATTGCATCCCAACGTGCGATTTCCTATATGTTAAATGTTTCAAAACTAACAATGTTATTGAATGTGCAAAATTAGCCAGGTTTTGGTGGTTGGTTTTGTTGGTATTCTAGCCTCCCCTCCTTCACAAGATCCAAAGGCACATATGGCCTCCGCAAGCAACCTACCAAACATCGGTTCTAAGGATAGCCCATCATCGACTATTCTGCAGCTGGAACTAACAGCTATTGAAGAGAATAAGATGTTGCGTCTCTGCATATGGGAAATGTGGGACGCCTGGTCTAATGGTAGGGAATCGCCAAGTGCAATCCTTAGGTTCCCTGACTTGATTCCCAGGTCAGGTGAGGTTACCAATGCCCCTGTGCCCAACCCGCTCATCCCATGCTGGCACCCTCTAATGCCCTCCAATGATCCTCACATGCCTTCTGTGGTTCACTCCTAGGCACTGGCTTCAAGGGCACCGCCTCCAATGTTCACCTTTCAGGGTCCACAGCTTCAACCAGAAATAACATATGTGACCCTGTACTCTTTCACTCAACCTCTGCGATATGATCTCTTGGTAGAGCAAGAGAAGGTTGTTAAAAATCCCGAGCAAGAGGAAATGGCTCGGAAGATGAAGAGCCTGGAATAAATCTTGAAAAACATGCAAGGTCTGTCGCCACAACCTAGTGCTCTAATACCATGTCGCCACAATCAAATTCTATTATAGGTCGTGATGGCGCCTAACACCGTTGTTAGGCAAGCCAACACTGATCAACTAGTGAGTTCCCGTTGATTCTATTAAACAATCCCAATATTTAATTTAACTTATATTTAAAGCATTCGATAAATAACGGATTTTTATAACAACTGAAAGGAAACAACTAAAGGAAATCATAATTACTGGAATACAACCCCAAAAATCAAGTCTACTACTATGTGCCAAGATTTAGTGTCACAAGTATGTGGGCAACTAGTAGAATATACAAAAGATAACTGTCCCACTGTCTGAAATAGAGCAGACAGATACAAGCAAAAGAGAAACTCCAAAATGTTGTTGAATGGCTAGAAAAGGGCAGCTCACCGTACGTCTCAGTCCGAATCAAGTATGCGCGCCTAGTGGATAGCTAGATGCACCAGCATCAAATCCTGTACAATTAAGTACAGGAGCATAGTATGAGCACATAAACAATACGTACCCAGTAAGTATCCAGTCCAACCTCGAAAAAGTAGTGACAAGGGGTCGACTTGACACTTACTATGGCCAACAATAATATAATTAAAGTGTATGCTAAACATGGATATCATAAAAAAAAAAAGATACCGACGGTAAATATCAGGAAGTGACAAGTTCTTTTTTCATAAATATAATGTCAACTTGAGTCATATCATTTAACAATTTACATTCAAGTCATTAAAGCAATACAAATCACAGAAAGTTCCAAATAAATAGCATGCGCAAGTTATGATGAGGTCGTATGTCCCGATCCAAGATAACAATAAAATGTGCACTGCCAGAGGGTTGAACGGGCGCGAACCATAGATGAATCTATTTACCCCGCACACTTCTTTCTTATATTCTTTTCTTCAAGAAAAAGGCAATTCAACTTGAAGCTTTAAATCCTTAGAAATTCTCCACTTAATTCCAGTTATTACAAATAGCAAGTATCATCGAATAACGGTGTTCACAAAGTATGGTGTAAACCTAAACTACTCGGACATAATAGGAATAGTATCTACGTACGGACTCTCGTCACTTCGTGTGTACGTAGCCCTCCACAATTACTCATATTTATAATCAAATTCACCTATAAGGAAATTTACCTCTTACAAGATTAGAAAGGAGACTTACCTCGGCTCAAGCCTACTTCCAAATTCAAGAGCGCGCCCAAATCTCCAAATTTGACTCCGAACGACTCAAAACTAGTCAAATATTACATAAACCAATCAATCTATGCTCAAAAGTTCACAATTCCCCCATTTAAGTGATTACCCAACCTAAAATGCAAGATCCATAAAATTCACCCCCGGGCCCACATGCTCGGATTCTGAAAAATTTTAAAGGAAGTTTTTACCCATAACCTAAGGAAAATCAATGTATAATTTTTACTAAATTCCATAACAAATTTCGTGATTAAATCTCATTTTTAGCATAACCCTAGGTTTTACACCTAAACCCATAATTTCACTAACTTACATGTTATAACCTACCCAAAAGCTATGTATTTAACTTACATTGTGTGAAAATTACTTAGCTCAAAGTGCTAATTGAAATCCTCTCTCTAATAAATCCAAAATCGCACCATAATGGAAGAAAATGAGCTAAAAATGGCTAAGTCCTATTTTTAAAAGTCACTGCCCAGATCTTCCTTCTTCGCGATCGCGGAAGAGGCATTGCAATCGTGAAGGCAACGGTCCAGGCCCAGGGAAGGTTACTCTATGTGAACGCGACAAGAGCCTCGCCAATGCGGAGGCTCACATGGCCTACCCTACGCGACTCGAGGGCTACTTTGCGAATGCGAAGAGTCAATAGTGGCCACAGTTCAACCTCTTCTATGCGAACGCGAGCCAGGTCATGCGAACGCGAAGGCTAGAGGACCCAAACCTTCGCGAACGCGATTCTTAGCACGCGAATGCTAAAGGCAAAAGCTTCCTAGCCACATCTCTCCAAATCCTTCATCGCAAATGGGAGGGCGTGATCGCGTTCGCGAAGAAGGAAACCAGAAGTAGCAAATCTGGTGTGTTTCATCTCAACTCCAGGTGGTTCGAACTGCACCTGAGCCCCCATGGGACCCCGTCCAACAACTCCAACAAGTCTATAAACATAATACGGACTTGCTCGAACTCTTGAAATGCTTAAAACAACAACAAAACTAAGAATCACACCCAAAAACTAAATTAAATCAAACATTGAACTTCAAGTTACTAAATCGCTCTGAACGCGTCGACTCATGCTTAGACTACTCGGATTGACACCAAATTTTACGTGCAAGTCTTAAATGACATAACGGAACTATTACCGATCTTGGAATTCCGTTCGAACCTCGATATCAAAAAAATCCACTCCAAACCAAATTTAAAGAACTCCTAAAAACCTTTAAGAACCAATTTTCACTATTAGACACCAAAACGCTCCCGGGTCACCCAAAACCCGATCCGAGCATACGCCTAAATCCGAATCATCATACGAACCTATTGGAACCATTCAAATCCCAATTCCGATATCGTTTACTCAAAATATTCACCGAAGTCAAACTTGGTCTTTTAAGCCAACCATAAGGAACCAAGTGTTCCGATTTCAACCCAAACTCTTTCAAATCCCGAACTAATCATCAGTGCAAGTCATAAATTAGTAAAAGCAGGTACGAAAAGTCTTATTTAGGGGAACGAGGTTCTAGAAAGCAAAATAACCACTCGGGTCGTTACACCAAATCACCAATTTAATGGTAGAATAAAAGGCATAATCATGAAAATTAACCAAAACTAGATAGAAATCACTTACCCCAAACACCCATGTGAAAATTCCTCCAAAATTTGCCTTTTACCGAGCTCCCAGTTTAATTTTGTGGTATGAACTCAAAACCCTCGATTTTGAATCTTATATTCTTCCATGATAAGCCTTCATCGCAAACGCAGAAGAATCCTCGCATTCGCATAGAACAACTCAAACTGCCCCTCAAACATACGCTACGCGACCGCGTAAAAACATCCGCGATCGCGTACAGTTGCTTCCCCATTGCTATGCGATAACGTCCCTCCCTATGCTACCGCATAGAGAAAAAGTCTGGCCCCAGCTCCTGCCTCCAACACTCTACGCGAACGTGACCCTGGCCACGCGTTCGCTATTCACAGCTTTCCACAACTACGCGATTGCAGCCTCATTCTCGTGATCGCGTAGAACGAATTCCTCCACTACTCAACTAAGCTTACGCTATAACGGACGTTCTCACGCGATCGCATAAGAGAAAACCAGAACAGCAACACCAACCATCTTCAGCCAACATGCCAAGTCCAAAAATGATTCACCAACCATCCGAAACTCACCAGAGGCCCACGGAACCTCAACCAAACATACCAATAAGTCCTAAAACACAATATGAACTTAGTCGAGCCTTCCAATCACCTCAAATAACATCAAAAATACAAATCGTACCCCAATTCAACCCTAATAAACTTTAAAAATTCCAAATTCTACAAACGACGTCAAAACCTATCAAATCACGTCCATTTTACCTCAAAATTTGCACACAAATCACAAATGACACCACGAATCTACTCCAACTTCTGAAAATCCAATCTGATCCCGATATCAAAAAGTCCACTCCCGGTCAAACTTTTTAAAATTTCAACTTTTGTCATTTCAAGCCTAATTCTATTACGGACATCCAAATCACCATCCAGACATGCTCCTAAGTCCAAAATCACCCAACGGAGCTAACGGAATCATCAAAATTTAAATCCGGGTCGTCTATGCATAAGTCAACATCCGGTAAACTTTTCCAACTTAAGCTTTCAATTATGAGTCTAAGTATCTCAATTCACTCTGAAATCTCTCCGGATCAGAACCAGCTAACCTGGTAAGTCATATAACAGCTGTAGAGCATAAAAGGAGCAGAAAATGGCGGAACGGGGCTACAACACTCAAAATGACCGGCTGGGTCGTTACAAGACTTTTAGTTCGAGTTATTTTACTAAAATATACTTCAAAAACCGAATGATACTATTACCCTCTTCATTTAACCTTTGATATATTTCCCATTAAATGCGTGAAAAAATTTCTCATAAATTAGGACTTTAATTACCTTACCTTCTACTTAAATGTATGATACTTCATTTTGTGTGTTGGAAATTAAATTTTTTATTTCATTAGGGTCCTATTAAATGGTGCATTATCACTGCCTTTGAATGTGGAAATTGAAAATCTAAAATCACCAAAACATTTTTACCTCCTAGATTAAGTTAAGCTACATGGTGGTTTTAGAAAACTTTTGAATTTCTCTGTCATCATCCTTTCTCCAACTAAACCAATTAATGGACATCCGTTATCACAATAAATTGCTAATCAATTATTTTATATGTTAAACATTGCCAATCTATGAGCTTATATAAGAGTTATAAATCAGCAGTATGCGTATAACCATCACCATTAGAATAAACAACACAGAAAAGTTGCAGATTTATAGGTAAGTCTATCTTTCTTCGTTAGTTCTTATGAGTATTCATGAAACTCTATACTCTTGTTTATTTAAATTATTACTCCCTCTGGTCCAAAATAAGTGATTTTTTGACATTTTTCTTGTGGTTCAAAATAAATGATTTTTCCAGATTTTAAGACTGAATTAATCATTTTTTTCTTTCATTGTCCTTGGAGTAAATACTGTTGGAATATATGTTAGGAGTATTTATGTGAGATAATAAAAATTAATATGGTCAATTTCATTGCTAATTAATGCTAAAAGGTAGATTTCTTAATCCATGTGAAAACATTCAAAAAATAACTTATTTTGAACCGAAGGGAGTAGTAAACAACGCTCTGCTGTTATTAATCATTTTGCTGTAATAAATAATTAGAAAATTAAGTTCTTCTATTGAGATTTGAATGAGAAAAAGAGTGAAAGAGAAGCTGCATAAACTCCTCGTCACCACGGAAGACGATATCATCCTTTTCCCTCCCAAAGAATTAATGAGGAATTAAGAATGAAGACGTTTTACTTTTGAGGTATAGTATAGTTGGAACTAGTTTGGGCTATATATATAAGACTACTTTCTTTGTTTCCAAACATTTGTTGCCTATGATAATCGATATTGGAACTACTAATAAATTTTTTTTTTTTTTTGAAGTATAATAATATCAAACTTCCAACATCGATGTACTATATTTCATAATACAATTATATATAGAGAGAGAGTTCACACTGAACAAAATAATCATTAATTATTTTCCTAATATTTAGACTTTTCAAATTAACTTAAAGTTTGATTATTAAGTCTTTCCTTATTTGAGTTAGCTAAAAACTCCTAATACTTAGTAGGAATTATATAGAAGATTCTTTCCTTAATTATATTAATTTTTTAAAAGAATTATTAGTTATGTTTTTCGATATCTTCTAACACAATAGTAATTAAATGACTTTAGAAGTCGTTATCCAAGTTTTGAGAATTTTTTTTTTGAGTGGGAAACAAATTAAAACGTGTGGGCTTGTCAAAGAAATTAAAAAAATGTACTGTAATAGTTATTCTATTTACTTAAACAGCATAGTAGGTGGCATTTCAAAAATATTTTGAATTTTAAAAATAATTACAACTCCGTTATGTTGAGTTGTACCTTTTTAATTAAGTAGGAAAATAATAAAGCTCTAGCCAATTTTTTATTGATTCGACCCAAAAGTAAAAATATATAATCAAAATATATAGTTATTTGCATCTAAAAATAACAAATAATACACAATTAGCACTTTATTATTTTAGCTAAAATTATTTTTATTTAGCTAATGTTTTATATATTTGATACCAAAAAATAAAATATACAATTGGATCAAATAAACTCTATATCTAAAGAAGAAATTAAAAATACAAAATTGGATAAAGTATATGTTTGTATATTAACGTGAAGCAAGAAACAATATACAATTATATTGTAATAAATAAATAATTATATTAACGATCGAAAAATATTACAACTTATCAAAGTTAATTTATTTTAGTTTCACACGCCTAAAATATAGTGTATGTATCTACGCTCTTTACCACGTTAACATCTAGGAGTAACAAACAATCAAATAGCCAACTTCGGGGGTAATTAAGACTACAATTTGTTTCGGGCTGTAACTGGTTTTGTAACGATCCGACCGGTCGTTTTGAGTACTAGCGCTCCGTTCAGCAGTCGGAGGCCATGAACAGCTTCATTTAAGGTATTATGACTTGTACGCGTGGTCGGAATTAAATTTCAAGAAGTCCAGAGTTGATTTGGGAAGAGAATTCTCATTTCGAAAGCTTAAAGTTGAAAGAATGA
>MU739942.1:45996-109443 GCA_026770625.1 Nicotiana glauca
ATCATTGGACCATTAGAGTGTGTCAAAGTTGACCATCTCGTCTCTACCCCTTCGGGATTAGGCGGGACACTCACTGAGTACACGTTGATTACGTACTCATACTACACTTTTGTGCATTTTTGTTGCACAGGTTCATGATATATTAGCGGCCTACTGGACACAGCAGCACGGACGTTTCAGGGACTAGGTGAGCTGCAAATTGCGAGGCGACCTTCAGCTAGTGTAGTTCCTTTCTGTACTTTGATTATTTATTTCCTGTCCATCGTATTCCGGACAGAGGTTGTAATTTATTTCATTATCAGTAGTCGCTCATGCACTTGTGACACCGGATTCTGGGATGGTTTTCGAAGAGTTTGATTTAACTGTTATTGTTAATTTGAAATGAAGCAAAACCCTTTTTATTTGTGAAAATAGAAGGAAAATTCTGGAATTTGATGTATTTAAAAAAGGATTTTTAAATCGGTAATCTAATTGGCTGGCCTGACAGCGGTATCCGGCGCCACCACAATCCCTAGTGGATTTTGGGTCGTGACAGGTTTCGTGCAAAATTTAAAGAATTTTTTATAACATAAGCTCCATATTTTTGGCTGATTGATTAACATAGTCCTTTTAGAATTCATTAACGGTAATTAAGTCATTACAATCTTAAGATCCTTACTTTCATAAAACTAAATATTGGATGCATAGTTATGTGCTTAGACAAAGTAAGAAAGCTCACTCCAAAATGAAGAAATAGTAGAATAATCAAAATGTAGTAGTTAAATTATACCTTTTGCAATAGTAATTTAGTATTTTTTAATATGTTGAAAATAATTGATATGATGTTTCTTATTGATCGTAGAAATATAACAATTGTATTTTAGTCTTGGGAGTTTTTTTCTTAATTGAAGTTTAGCTAATTAGGATTTATAATTTTTAGAAACTTAATTGTAACGATCCGGCTGGTCGTTTTGGGTGTATTAGCCCAATCCCTTATTTATTGACTTCTCTGTATTATATTGTAATTACGTGACTTGCTGGGATATTTGGTTTTGGTTTCGAGTGAGTTTCGGAGTGAAATGGGACAAATAGTCCCTAAACCTGAAGTTCAAGTCGTAGGAGTTGACCGTAGTTTGACTTGTGTGAAGACGACTCCTGAATGGGGTTTTGACGCTTTCAATAGCTCAATATGGTGATTCTGGTCTTAGGATCATGTGCGGATATTAATTTGGAGGTCCGTAGATCGTTTAGACGTTAATTGGCGAAAGTTGAAAAGTTAGAAGATTTTGATCGGGATTGTAATTTTTTATATCGGGGTTGAATCTCGATTTCGAAAGTTTGAATAGGTCAATAATATCATTTAGAACTTGTGTGAAAAATTTAGGGCTAATCGGAGTAATTTCGGTATGAATCGGTGTTGGTTTCAGAATTCAGAAGTTCATAAGTTTTAGGCTTGAATCGATGCGCAATTTGTGAATCTAGTGTTTTTTGATGTGATTTGACGCTTTGAGCGTGTTTGTAGGACATTTCAGGAATCGTTGGTGTACTTGGTTGAGGTCCCGGGGGACTCGAGGGTGATTCGGACCATGTTCGGCGCATTTCGGATCATTGAGGAATGGCTGATGTTGCTAGTTTTTCTCAGGTCTGGTTTCCTTCAATGCGATCGCGGGGTTTGGCACGCGATCGCAAAGGGATTTTTGGTGAATTGATGGTTTTTCTCTACGTGTTCGCATAGAGGGAGGCGTGATCGCGGAATGTTGGTTCCCAGTACATCATGAACGCATAGTAAAGTTCGTGTTTTCATAGGAGTTTGGGGACGGCTAGTCCACGTTCTTGTTCACTGCGATCACGTGAGGGTAACTGTGATTGCATAGCTTCCATAAAGTAGTGCTCCGCAATCGCATGGAGTATATCACAATCACGTATAAGCTTTTTGAGTTGTTGGTAATTTTGTTCTTCGCGATCACCAAGGAATTTCCGTTTTCGCCTAGTGTGATTAACTGGGCAGTAGGAGTTTCAAAATCGAGGGTTTATTTCATATTATAAAATTTAGACTTAGAGAGCTCGGTTTAAGGAAAAATTTCGAGAGATTGTTGGGGTAAGAGTTCTTAACTCGTTTTTGATTAAATTCCTCTAATCTATCTTTGATTTCATCATTTAATTAGGGATTAGAGTTGAAAAATGGAAAAAAATAGAGGAAACTTCTTAGGTTGAATTTCTGGAATTTGAGCGAGATTTTGGTATCACATTTATGTACTTCTTGTATAGTTGGACTCAATATCGAATGAGTATTCGAATTTTATAATTTTGGTTGGGTTCTGAGACGCAAGCTCGGGTTGACTTTTTGGGGCAATTTTTTGATTCTTTGCTAAGATCATTATTTGATTATTTAAATTAGTTTCCTATAGTTATAATTATACTATGAAATTGTTTTTGGCTAGATTGAAACTGTTCAGAGTCAGAAAATCGAGGGAGAAGCCTTCTAATTGATTGATTTAGCATGTTTGAGGTAAGTGACTTGTCTAACCTTGTGTGGGAGAAATTCCCCTTATGATTTGGCATTGCTATGATAATTGTGATGTGTGGAGGCCAAAGAACGCTAGGTAACGAGTAAATACACGACCTAAATATTGGAAATTCCGATTTTAGCTATGTAGTTTCCTTTTCATGCCTTAATTGAGTTACTCTAGCATGTTATAGTCATCATGTTTAGCCTAATTACAAATGTCTACATGTCTTATCTCTTATCGGGAACTTGGACCACATGTTTAGTTGAATTACTTGCTTTCTTAATTCCGTATTCACTATTTAGCTGTGGGATTCTCAACTTGAAATTGCTATCCTCTAAATATCTTGCTGTTGAGTTTGGTGTTGAGTTGAAAAGGCCGTAGTTTCTATTGAGGCAAGGTGGAAGTTTTGGAATATCATTTTATCTTAGTTGTTATGCTTTGGTTTTCGTGTTAGTGTTGAGATGATTATTTGGTTGTTTGCACGAGGTTTTTACTGCACTATTGTTACAATTTGCACGAGGTTTCTGTCATGTCGTCGTTATTATTGATACGCATGCACCGGTATAAGGTCTGTGTATTGAAACGCATGCGGTGAGATAAGGTGGTCTTGATATACATTCTAGTAGGGGAACTACTGAAGCCATGTAATGAGACAAGTCAGGCTTGATATGCTTGTCTAGTAGGGGAACTACTAGAAGTCATGCGGTGTGATAAGGTGGGCTAAAACAGGGGTACTATTTTGGAAAAATAATTTTCAAAACTAAATGTGAAGGTCCCCGCGGTGATATAAGGAAAGACTGTGAGTTACTTTTATGATTTGAGACTACGAGCAGGTACCTCGGGAGTGCCCCTGTTGATCTTCTCTATTTGATGTGTTGTTTGGTTGTTTTTTCATTAACAAGTAATATCCTTGTTTTCCGTTCATGCTGTATTAGCTTTCCTTGATTTCATGTTGTTACTTTTCGTAAATTCTTTATTGTTTCACTTACCTGTTATTTCATTATATCATTATATCTATCTCCAGTAGGGCCTTGACTTGACCTCATCACTACTCTACCGAGGTTAGGCTTGGTACTTACTGGGTACTGTTGTGGTGTACTCATACTGCACTTCTATACATATTTTTTGCAGATCCAAGTACATCCAATCAAACTTGGTATTAGCGCGTTGAGTGGCTTGCTTTTGGAGACTTCAAGTACACATGTCCGCATTCGCAGGCCTCGGAGTCCCCTTGTACCATGATCTTCCTTGTTTCTTTACGTTTTTTTATATATAGTGATGTATTGGATTGTCCATCATTGTATCTAGGGCTTGCGACTTATATTTCACCGGTTTTAGGAGATGTACATGGTGTGTTGCATGCATATTTAATTTTATATAGATGTTGATGTTTGAGCTTTTAAATTATTATTTCAGTTACTCAACATATTTGTTAGGCTTACCTAGTCTTAGAGACTAGGTGCCGTCATGACATCCGATGGAGAGAAATCATGTGTGATGGATTTAAGGGGTTCTTGGGATCAATTCCTGCCACTTGCGGATCTTTCCTACAAAAATAACTACCGGTCGAGCATTCAGATGGCACCATACGAGGCTGTAGATGGTGTCGGTTCCCAGTGGGTTGGTTTGAGTCGGGCAAGGCTAGGCTATTGTCACGACCCAAGTTCTCCCTCCGTGAACTGCCGCGACGGCACCTAGTCTCTATGACTAGGTAAGCCTAACAATTTGTGAAAAATGAAATAAAGATGCGAAAACTAACAATTAACAAGTATTATGATAAAGAAGTTTAAAATGCCACTTGACATATACAATAATAACACTCTTAAACTAAACATAACACTCCCAAAACCCGGAATCTCATGAATCACAAGCTAAAGAAGTACATAGCTAGAAGTCTAAACAAAGAAAAATACAAGAAGTCTATAACTGAAGGGAGAATAGAGAGGACTTCTAGGTCTGCGGACGCGGCAGATATACCTCTAATTCTCTAGATTGCCTCGCCTCACGGATAGTATGGCTAAGCAGAAGAACCTGGATCTGCACACGAAGAACATGTGCAGGAAAGGACAAGAGTACACCACGGCGGTACCCAGTAAGTTCCAAGCCTAACCTCGGTCGAGTAGTGACGAGATCAGTTCAGGGCCCTACCGGTTATACATATATAACAAGGTAAAATAGTATGAAATAAGGCAGTATAGTTAAAATATTAACAGTCAATGAAAAATAAAATCACAGAAAGAAATAACTCAGTACACAGTGATAGCAATAGGGGATCTCCCAGGATAACGTCCCGTAGTCCCAAACGTAAATGTGCAGAGGATCTCCCAGGATACCGTCAAATCATAAATGTGTAGGGGGATCTCTCGGAATACCGATCCATAGTCCTAAATTAAATATCCAGTACAAGGGGATCTCCCGGGATAGCGTCCCGTAGTCCTAAATATAAATGTTAAGGGGGATATCCTGGAATACCGTTCCGTAGTTCAAAAGTAAATACACAACAGTCTCAAGAAGGAAGTCTACAGTTCTATTCAAGTTCGTATCAAGAAAACATGTAACTTCTACCCTAAACATGCTACACAGAATTCAAGTAAGCACTTAAAGAAGATAAGACGGTCAAGTCACGTAAGCATGCTTTCCTAAGCTAAACAGGAGGATTCATATACTAGTATTGCTCAATTAAAAGAAAACATAGATATTTACTTGATGAAAATGGGGTTTTTCAGCAATTAGCACATGTACGCACTCGTTACCTCACGTACATAGTATTCATATAACAACAGTACCAAAATCCTAAGGGAAGTTCCCCCACACAAGGTTAGGCAAGCCACTTATCTCAAACTAGCTCAAAATCAATCCGATATCACGCTCTTGCCATGAGTATCCAACTCCGAGTGACCCAAATCTAATAAAATCTATTACATAACGTAAATATAGCTACAAACAACTAATTTAGCTAATGAAATTAAAACTAAGATGAGAAAATAGGAAAATTCCCAAAAATCCTCCCCGCGCCCACATCACGGAATGGGGTAAAATAAACCGATTTGGAACACCCATTCACTCACGAGATCACTCATCCAAAAATTACTCAATTCTGACAACTAAAACCCAAAAAATTGGTTGGGGAACTTTTCCCCCAAATTCCCACTCTTCCACTCGAATTCTTTGATTAGATGTGTAAACGAACAATAGATTAATGAAATATAAACGAAATAGGGTTATGAATCGTTACCCAATGATTTCCTCTTCAAAAACCTTACAAAATCGCCTTCTCTCGAGCTCAAAATCGATTTTGATGTTATGAACTTCAAACCCTCAAAATTTCATATTTCTGCCCAACGATTACCGCATCTGCGGTCATGGGGACGCTTCTGAGGTCCCGCTTCCACGACTAGGGAACTGCACCACCGAAAATTCATTAAATCCCCAAGCACCGCACTTGTGCTCTATTCCTCGCATATGCGTTTCCGCTTCTATGATCCTTGAGCCGCATCTGCGACTAGAGATCTTCATGCCTCAGACCGTATCTGCGATTACCAAACCGCTTCTGCTGTGCCGCACCTGCGTTCCAAAATCCGCTGGTGCGAAAACAACAGGTTCAGCACATCCCAAATTTACCTAAGTCCAGATTCTCATCCGTTAAGCATCCGAAAATCACCCGAGGTCCTCGGGAACTCAACCAAATATACCAACAATTCCTAAAACATCATACAACTTAGTCGAGCCCTCAAATCATATCAAACAATGCTAAAACCACGAATCACCCTCCAATCCAAACCTAATGAACTTGAATTTCCAAAATCCTACATCCAATGCCGAAACCAACCAAATCACGTCCGACTGACCCCAAATTTTTCACACAAGTCATATTCAACACTACGGACTTATTCCAACTTCTGGAATCAGATTCCGACCCCGACATCAAACTTTCACTATCAGCCCAAAAACTCCAAAAATTCAAATTTTGACATTTTAAGCCTAAATAAGCTACGGACCTCATCTAGACACGCCCCTAAGCTTCTAATCACCCAACGGAGCTAACAGAATCGACAAAATTCCATTCCAGAGTTGTCTTCACATTACTCCAACTACAATCCAAATTTTAAAGCTTAAGCTCTACTTAGAGACTAAGTATCCCAAAACACTCCGAAACTTAAAATGAACCATCCCGACAAATCACAATAGCAGAAATAGACACGGGGAAAGTATTTAATAGGGGATCCGAGTGTAAAGTCTCAAAATGACCGACCAGATAGTTACATTTATTAGGTATAGACTTGGTTCTGAATGTTTTAGAAAAGGTTAAATTGATTCAAGATAGACTTCGTACAGCCCATTCTTGACAGAATAGTCATACAGATGGGAAGGTTAGCGAAGTTGCATTCATGATTGGGGAGCGGGTCTTGCTCGGGGTTTCACCCATGAAGGGTGTTATGTGGTTCGAAAAGAAGGGCAAGTTAAACCCTAGGTATATTGGGCCTTTTGAGATTCTTGAGAGGATTGGAGAGATGGCCTACAGACTTGCATTACTACCTAGTCTAGCTATATTTCATCCAGTATTCCATGTTTCTATGCTTCGGAAGTATCACAACGATCCATCTCATGTATTAGACTTCAACTCAATCCATTTAGACAAGGATTTGTCTTATGATAAGGAGCCAGTGACCATTTTGGATAGGCAAGCTCTAAACTTGAGGTCGAAGAACATTGCTTCAGTGAAGGTTCATTGGATGGTTCATCCAGTTGATGAGGCGACTTGGGAGACCGAGCACGATATGTATAGGCATTATCCTCATCTTTTCACCACTTGAGGCATGTCTCTATACTCATTTGAGGATGAACGATTGTTTCAAGAGAGGGAGGATGTAATGACCCGGCCAGTAATTTCAAATGTATTAGCACTGATCCCCTATTAATTACCTTCTCTGTGTTTTGTTGTGGTTATGTGACTTTCCGGGATGTTTGGTTTTGGTTTCGGGTGAGTTTTTGAGTGAAATGGGACACATAGTCCCTAAATTAGAAGTTCAGGTTGTAGGAGTTGACCTTAGTTTGACTTGTGTGTAGATGACTCTGGAATAGAGTTTTGATAGTTCCAATAGCTCTGTATGGTGATTCTAGTCTTAGGAGCATGTCAGAACGTTGATTTGGAGGTCCGTAGGTCATTTCGGCGTCAATTGGCAAAAGTTGGAAAGTTGGAAGATTTTGGAGAGTTCGACCAAGAGTGGAATTTTTTATATTGGGGTTGAATCCTGATTTCGAAAGTTAGAATAGGTTCGTAATGTCACTTAGGACTTGTGTGCAAATTATACGATTAAGCAATTATTTTTATAACAACCCGGCCAGTTGTTTTGAGAGTATGAGCACCGATCCTATATTTATTGCTTCCTCTATCTCAAACTTGACTTGCCGGGGTGATTGGTGTCGGATTCGGGAGAGTTTATGAGTGGAATGGGAAACATAATCTCTAAGTGTGAAGTTTGAGTTGTAAGAGTTGACCGTAGTTTGAATTGTGTGAAAATGACTCCGGGATGGAGTTGCATCAGTTCCAATAGCTCTGTATGGTGATTTTGGTCATAGGAGTGTGTTCCGATGTTGATTTGGAGGCCCGTAGTCCATTTCGACATTATTTGGCGAAAGTTGGAAATTTGAAAAATTTTAGGAAGTTTGACCAGGAGTGGACTTTTTGATATCGGGGTCGGATTCTGACTCCGAAAGTTGGAGTAGGTCCGTAATATAAAATGTGACTTGTGTGCAAAATTTGAGGTCAATCGGATGTGATTTGATAGGTTTCAGCATCGTTTGTAGAAGTTGGAATTTCCTTAGTTCACTAAGCTTGAATTGGGTGTGATCGGTGGTTTTAGCATTGTTTGATGTGATTTAAAGGCTCAACTAAGTTCGTATGATGTTTCAGGACTTGTTGGTATATATGGATGGGGTCCCGAGGCCCCGGGTGTGATTCGAATTGAATCCAGAACAAATTTTGGATTTGCGTAAGTGCTGAAGCTCCCAGCTTTTGGTGTCATCGCATCTGAGGTAGAGCTGGACGCAGGCGGGGACTCGCAAAAGTGAGTGTTCGGCTACAGGAGGGAAACTGGCTTGGCCCAGCTGGTATCGCAGGTGCGAAGGGAGAGCCGCATTTGTGCATCCGTAGATACGGAGGTGCGATCGTAGAAGCGGATGAGGCTGGCATGGGCTAGTGTCGCAGAAGTGGAAGAATCTCTGCAGAACTATGCTTGCAGGTGCGAGCCCTGGTTGATAGAAGCCAAAAACTTAGCCATAAGTGGAATCCGCATCGACGATGTTTTTTACGCAGGTGCGGCATCGTAAGTGCGACTGAGAGCCCACATATGCAAAATCGCTGGGCCGGAAAGGCCTAAGTTCAAGGGTTTGATTTTATTATCCATTCTGGACCTAGAGAACTCGGATTGAGGCAAGAATTTGAGGTATTTTCAGAGGAAACATTTGGTATGGATTATTGACTCATTTTTTATTATATTCCACTAATCTATAGTTATTTCTTCATTTAATTAAGTAGCCAGGGTGTGAAATTGGGGGAATAAGGTGTAAGGTTCTTAGACCAAATTTTGAGATTTTGATTGAGGTTTTGGTATCAGATTTTAATAATTTTGGTGTGGGTGGACTCGTGGTTGAAGGGGTGGTTGAATTTTGTGACTTTTACCCAATTCCGAGACGTGGGCCTAGGTTGACTTTTTGGGGCTATTTTCTATTTTCTTGTTAAAGTCATGATTTCATTAATAATATTAGTTTCGTATAGTTATATTTATAGTATGTAATTTCTTTTGGCTAGATTTGGGCCATTCGAAGTCGGAAAGTCAAGGAAAAGGTATTCTTATTGACTGATTGAGCTTGGTTTGAGGTAAGTGACTTGTCTAACCTTGTGTGAGGGAAATCCCCTAAGGATTTGTTGTTGTTGTAACTATTTGTGATACACACGAGGTGACGAGCGCGTACACAGGCTAAATGCTTAAATTCGGTCTGTGCTAAGTAGTTTTGCTTTTTATGCCTTAATTGAGTTATTCTAGAACGTGTAGTCATCATGATTAGCCAAATTTCACATGTCTATGTGTCTCATCTATTAATTGCAATTTGCACAATATGCTTAGTTGAATTATCTGCTTTCTTGATTATGTATACGTTCTTTAACCGTACGATTTCTTGCTTGTATTATTATTGTTTCATTTACTATGTGTCGACTTTCATGATTCTTGTTGAGTTGACAATTTGGTTATTGGCACGAGGTTTCTTCCGTGCGGAGTGTTACTGGAACGAGGTTTCTTCCGTGTGAAGTGTTGCTGGCACAAGGTTTCTCTCGTACGAAGTTTTATTAGCACGAGGTGTCTTCCGTGCGGAGTGTTATTGGAAAGAGGTTTCTGTCGTGCGGGTAGTTATTATGGTACGAGGTTTCTGTCGTGCGGTTACTCTTTCCTCTATTTATTGTGTTGTTGTTGTTCCTTTACATGCAGGACATTTGCTCCTTTATGTGTTGTAATTGTCTTCTTGTTTTCCCGTGTTGTTTCTTTTCCGGACATTCCTATTTGTTCGTTAACCTGCCATCATTTTTATCATTTCGCCTTCTGTCTTATCTCTTATATTCCAATAGGGCCCTGACCTGACCTCATCACTACTCTATCGAGATTAGTCTTGGCACTTACTGGGTACCGTTGTGGTGTACTCATACTATGCTTCTGCATATATTTTTGTGCAGACCCAGGTACGCCTTATCAACCTCGATAGTAGGACTACTTCTTGAAGACTTCAAGGTATATTTGCCAATGTCCGCAGACCTCGGAGTTCCCCTCTAATCCTTATTATATTATTTTTTCTTTATTCTCTTAAACTCTAATGTCGAGATATTTAGTACTTCCTAATAGCTTGTGTCTTATAACTACAGGGTTTTGGGGAGTTTTCTTCTCTGAGTTGAAATTTTACTTGTACATGCTGAGCGGTAGTGTTTAGTTATATATTTATCTATTAGTGTTGAGATTTTAGTCGTTATTTCAGTTCTTTTTCACAATTGTTAGGCTTACTTAGTCTTAGAGATTAGGTTCCATCATGACATCCTACGGAGGGAAACTTGGGTTGTGACAAGTTGGTATTAGAGCTCTAGGTTCATAGGTGTTATGAGTCACAAGCAGGTTTTGTAGAGTCTCGCGGAACGGTGAGGAGACGTCCGTACTTATATTCGGGAGGCTACGGAAATGTTAGGAAAATTTTCACTTCTTTGATTCTTTGTCAGGAGAAATTGTTGACTTCGGGATTCTAAACTTCTATTTTTCTATTCTCTCAAAGTTGATGAAGACACGTACAGCCGAATTAAATGACCAGGCACCCGCGTCCCCTGAAAGTTTTCTGAGTTATAAATAGCTAACGTTGGTTATAGTACAAAAGTTTTCTGAGTTGTGTAGCTTGGCAAGCCGTACCTTATGGGTTGTCGAAGCCAACCCCTTTTGTAGGAAAAATTTTGCGACTATAAACAAATTAACTGTTTGTGTAGCTTGGCAAGCCGTCCCTTTTGGGTTGTTGAAGTCAGCCCCTTTTGTAGGGAAACTTTCGTATATATGGTCTAGTTTGCTTTCTTGGAGTCTCTTGCTCTGTTCCTTGTACTGTGGCAAGAGACTCCAAGAAAGCAAACTAAACCATAGATACGAAAGTTTTCCTACAAAAGGGGCTGGCTTCAACAACTCATAAGGGATGGCTTGCCAAGCTACACAACTCAAAAAACTTTTGTACTATAACCAACGTTAGCTGTTTATAACTCAGAAAACTTTCGTACTACAATAAGCTAGCTTTCTTAGAGTATTCTTACTCTATTTTCATACATGTACCGGCCTTTTCATCCATTCGAAATAAAGAACAAGAGAGAAATTTAGAAAGCACTCATATGTAGTATTTCACAAAAGATTTACAAGGTTTACAAGATGATTGCAAGATTGCAAGATGATCCTACAACTACTACAAGGCCTCCTTTATATAGGGCTAGGAGGTTATTACAAGACAAACTTTCATGATAAAATAAAGCTATCTTACATGACAAACTTATCTTACAAGTGGGTCCTTCTAAGCATGTGAAGGACTTTAGGAAAAACAACTAAAAAACACATGAAAACATGTGAAAGGGGTGAAATATACATGGTATAGCATGTGAAAGTATGTGGGAGTGTGTGACGCCATGTGGAAGTAGGATGTTGCATGTGACGAAGCATGTGGAGGCAGGTGGAAGCATGTGAAAAAAAGTTTAAGTGGGGCCCGGATAGTATGGAAAGATGTGGAAATTTGTCTTGACATGGGTAGGATATTTTTGAGGGTTTTTTTGTGGCTAATCTAGGATTATGACGGGATTAGCAAGGATTTAGGTAATTATCCTTCATTGATTCTAGGGTTGTCTTCTAGGCATCTTTTCAAAGACCTTGTGTAGTAACGCCTGGAATTTGACGATTCTTCTTTGATGTGCTCTTTCTCTTTTGGATTGAGAGATGTAATCCGCAACCTTAATCTAGAAATGTCTTGAGTGATCTTTTCTCGGATGACTTCGTATGGGGTTTTATATTCTTTTGCTGCTGCCCGGACTCTTTCCTAGTGAGGATGATTGCTTGTTTAATTCCAACTTGCCCAATCCTTTGGCCATATCTCTTTCGGAATGCACCTATTTTGCTGGAAAAGAATTCTTTGTACCTCGCTATATTCTTCTTCCATTGATAAAATGGACACAAAAAATTTCCACCAAAATGATGCCTCTGATTGTTCGTCGGGTAGGATATCTACTTCATAGAGGTAATCATATTTTTTGGACAAGGTTTTATATACAGTAAGGGACATATTCATTTTTACAAGGGAAGAGGATGAGGATGATGGAAATGACTCAAGACATATTTAGTAAATTGTTCCTCCCTCTGAAAGGATGGGCTGGCTCTGATACCACAGTACAGGGAACAGAGCAAAAGACTCCGAGAAATCAAACTAAACCATAGATACGAAAGTTACCTACAAAAGGGGCTGGCTTCAACAACCCATAAGGGATAGCTTGCCAAGCTACACAAATAGTTAATTTGTTTATAGTCGCAAAAGTTTTCATAAAAAGGGGCTGGTTTCAACAACCCATAAGGGACGTCTTGCCAAGCTACACAACTCAGAAAACTTTTATACTATAACCAACGGCAGCTGTTTATAACTCAGAAAACTTTCGTACTACAATAAACTAGCTTTCTTAGAGTATTCTTACTCTATTTCCATACATGGACCGGCCTTTCCATCCATTCGAAAGAAAGAACAAGAGAGAAATTTAGAAAGCACTCATATGTAGTATTTCACAAAAGATTTACAAGGTTTACAAGATGATTGTAAGATTGCAAGATTGCAAGATGATCCTACAACTACTACAGGGCCTCCTTTATATAGGGCTAAGAGGTTATTACAAGACAAACTTTCAAGATAAAATAAACCTATATTACATGGCAAACTTATCTTACAAGTGGGTCCTTCTAAGCATGTGAAGGACTTTAGGCAAAACAACTAAAAAATACCTGAAAACATGTGAAAGGGGTGAAATATACATGGTGTAGCATGTGAAAGTATGTGGTAGCATGTGACGCCATGTGAAAGTATGGTGTTGCATGTGATGAAGCATGTGGAAGCATGTGAAAACAAGTTAAAGTGGGTCCAGGATAATGTGGAAAGATGTGGAAATTTGTCTTGGCATGGGTAGGATATTTTTGAGTGTTTTTTCGTGGCTAATCTAGGATTATGGCGGGATTAGCATGGATTTAGGTAATTATTCTTCATTGATTCTAGGGTTGTCTTTTAGGCATCTTTTCAAAGACCTTTTGCAGTAACGCCTTAAATTTGACGGCTCTTCTTTGCTGTGCTCTTTCTGTTTTCGATTGAGAGATGTAATCCGCAACCTTAATCTGGAAATGTCTTGAGTGATCTTTTCTTGGATGACTTCGTATGGGGTTTGATATTCTTTTGCTGCTGCCCAGACTCTTTCCCAATGAGGATGATTGCTTGTATAATTCCAGTTTGCCCAATCTTTTGGCCATATCTCTTTCGGAATTCACCTATTTTGCTGGAAAAGGATTATTTGTGCCTCTCTATATTCTTCTTCCATTGATAAAATGGACATGGGAAATTTCAACCAAAATGATGCCTCTGCTTGTGCCTGGACTTTTCCATTAATAATCTTTACTGGCCTATGAAACATGAATACCTTTGCTGTGTAGGAATCATTGAAACATTTTATCCTATATCTTCTAGGTTTGAACCATCACAAAAATATTTTAAGAGCTGGTGCATTGTTATCAAAATCCTTGAAGACGTTGCATTTGAATTCCATGAAAATATATTACTGATGGCATAGGTACCAGAAAAACTATAATAGTTCTTGTGGAAAATCCTTGGCTTGAGCTATGAATATATGGAAGAACGGATATTCTGGATTGACCCCATATGGCTTGAGAATGGATCCTCCATGTTGTCGGAAAAACTGGAGCTCATAATGAGTTCTTCTTTCAATAATAATTGATGGATCAAAGGGATCCATGAGGTTGAACAATTCCGGTGGATGATCTGTTGGCTTTAATGAACTTGTTCCTGGTAAACTGGAAAACATGAAGATGTGACTGATTAGCTTTTCCTTTAAATTCAGTTTTGCTGGGGAAAATTTCTTTGAGAATTCTTCCGGTCGGAACAGAAAATCTGCGAGAATATTATTCTTTCCTTTCAGGTGCCTGAATTGAAACTTATATGGAGAAAACCATTGAGCCCACCTGAGAATCTGAGGATTGGGAATAATTTATGCATTTAGCTCAATCATCTTCGGGAAGGCCTTCATATCCATTTCTATCAGAAATTCTGTATGAATAAGAAGAAATTGAATTTCTTGATTCCATTCTTTACTGCAAGAATTTCCTTGAAATTGGAGTGATAATGTTGCTCGGCATCTTTGAACTTTCCACTGGCATATCCGCATATTTTCCTCTTACCATTTTTTTCTTCAAATAGAGCAACATTCCAATATTCATTGCTGGCATCAGTCTGCAATATTTTCTTACCGTCCGAAGGGATATAGATGGACTTGACATTTTTAGAAATGTCCTTTATTTCTAGAATGCTTGATCATGTTCCTTTCCCCATGGTGGAGCATTTTTCTTGAGCATCTCTGTAAGTGGAGAAATGTATGTAGAGATATTTGGGATATAATCTCTCACATAATTTATTATGCCCAAGAATTGTTGGATTTGCTTTGTTGTGAAGTTAGTATCTGGAAATTTGAGTAATTCCCGACATATATGTGGTCCTGGACTGTATTAACCTTGGACAAAATGCATTCCAAGAAAATCAATCTCCTTTTGAGCAAGAACCATCTTTTTTGCTGAGAGCATGATCCCGTACTGTGTTACCGATGCCTCAAATTGACGAAGCAGGTTGATGTGTTCTTCCAATGTATCACTAAATAATAGGATGTCATCAATGTAAACTAAAGAGATATGGAGGATGGGTTGGAATATTTTTATCATGGCTTTTTGGAACAAGAAAGATGCAGTTTTCAACCCGAAGGGCATGACTTTCCAATTGAAGTGATGATCGGGGATGCAAAACCCCGTTTTGGGTCTTTCTTCATGCTGGATTCCCAATTGCCAAAATCCTGACTTTAAATCAAATTTAGAAAAATATTTGGCCTTGGCAAAGTGGGAGAAAAGGGTGAGTTTATTTGGGATAGGGAACTGATCATCTTGGAGGAAATGGTTAAGTGGCTGGTAGTTGATGACTAACCTGAGTTTTCCTCTTGTCTGCTCAGCCCTTTTGTTGACATAAAATGCTTCGCATGCCTACTGTGAATCTAATGGCTCTATCAAATCAAATTCCAAAAGTTCTTCACATTCTTTCTTTGCAAGCTGAAGATGATCTGGGTTCATTCCTGAATGACTGGCTTTTTTCGGATTGATATTTTCATTTTGCTTGAAAGGGAGCTTGATAAAAAATTCTTCATTTTTCCATAACGGGTGTTTCCCTTTCTTCATGAAATCCTTATGGGAATCAGCACATGATTGCTCAATGAGATTTTTCTCAATCTCTTTGATTTGTTCGTCATTGGTGATTTAGAATAGCCTTGGGATCTCATAATAAGGTCTGAACTGCTTTTTAAAAGTTATCCCGTTAGCCTTGATTTGGAGCTGATCTCTAAGCTGTCTGTAAATGTCGAATCCAATAATAAGATCTTTTCCTGGTACATCAGATCCTAGAAGCTTCGTTATGTACTTCAATCCTGGAAAGAACTCAATTGTGATGGGGTGATTTGTAATGACAGTTGTGGTCAAGATTGCATTTGATGCGATGTTGAAATCCTTAAAATGCGGGTCCCATTGATCTTCAGGGAGAACAGCTGGATTTATAAGTGAGGAAGCAGCTCCTGTGTCGATGAAAGTAATAACTCGAGTTGGTTTGTCCCACTTGGATGAATAGACTTTGAGTTCTACTTAAGGAACGACTGCGAGAGCATTGTTCTCCTCTCGGGCTTCGATCATTGGTTCTGAAATTTGGCAAAGATCATTGCCTTGATCTTCATATATATCAAGAGAGAATAAAGTTTCTTCGTTAGGTTCATCATCCACAGAGAATATGGATTCAAGGTCCTCCTCCTTTTCGAGATGTATGCCAGTGTAATCTTCAATCTCTTCAATGAGTTTGACAGATCTTCTTAATTGTGGACAATTTTTACCGAAATGTCCAATCTTATGACAAATAAAACATCTGTTTTTCTTGTGAAAATTTCCTGGCCTTCTCTATCTGAAATATTTTGTGCGTCTTTTGGACCTTGATTTCCCGTCTGGAATTCTTGGCCATTTGAGCCTCCTGAATTCTCTCCTTCGCTTAGATGTGCGGCAGGAACATCCTGATCCAATGATTAGATCAGATTTGCTGCATGCTTTGTCAAGAGCTGGATTGTGTTGGATAATTTGTTTTAGGACAGAGCACTTCATACAAATATCATCCAATGTTACGAAAATAGCTTGCCTAATGTAACCAATTTGTGGGATGGTTATGGACTGAAACTTTTGTTCAATGATGATCATAGTTCGACTTGCTAGCAACTTTGGAAGGAAAGATACAAAAGCTTGCTTTAGATTGATGTCACCTCCAATCTCGAAGTATATCTTCGCTATTTTTTGAAAATGTCTATCAATGTCATTTCTGTCGAATGACACACACTTCATCTCGAAAATGTGTCTACGCATTTTCTCCTGTCTTTGGCCAGTATCTCCATAGAAAACTTCATGTTGAATTGTGATGTCTAAGGAAAAATATTGGGAAGTAAGAAAAGTATTTTTGTCTTGAATTCCAAGTGCATTCCACCAGTCTCTGAGGATCCCTGAGAACCTTGAAGTGAGTTCTGAAAGGATGATATACTTTTCTCGTTCCACCAAATTTCTGGTCACCATCCGAGTATAGAAGCCTTGGATCCATTGAGGCCATTTTGAAACCTTAACATCATCTAAGGTTAAAGTGTGGAAACCAGTTCCAATTGGCTTTGGCGCCATGGGGTCATATCTTCTTTCTGGGATTGGTTCATCTGACATGCCTTCTTGTTCGTCATCTACTTCAGATATTTCTAGGTCTCTTGGCTGGTTTACAAATATTGGGGGATCGTCTTCTTCGGAAGAGTTCGTTGTGGATTCATTGCTTGATTGAGATCTATCTTCCATTGTTTCATCTTCTGATGAGTTTAGCGATTCTAACCATGTAGTATCTTCTTCTAATATGTATCTTGGCTGAGAGACATAGAGGTCTGGAGCCTTCTGGTCAGAAATCATCAGATTTTTGAGGTTCGATCCTTTTGAACTTTCTCCTTGGTCTCGCCTTTTCTTTGTTTGTTTCTTTGCTGCAAGGGAATTTTTACTTTCCCAAACCATTTTTGCGACATCAAAATCATTTTCTTCTTTTGTTGGTCGGGTGAAAGAGATTGGATTTTGTGAGGTAGATGGAAAGGTAGAAAAGGTGTAATCCAATTTGGGTGGTGAATATGCTTGTGGAGACATAGGGAAGAAGAGAGGTTTTGAAGGGAAAACTAGGGTTCATTGTGGCTCAATGTGATCATTTCTCAGAAGTTGAATTTTTTTATTGATGGAAATCGTCTCTTGTTATTGTTGTTGGAAAAATTGGAAAAGTGAAGTTCCTGATAGACAAATCTCATATTGTAAATTTGCCAACCTTAGTTCCAAGGCTTGATTAGTTCTGCATGCTGAGACAAAGTCTGCTCTGCCTTTTTCTCAATTGTTTCCACTTTGTTCATTAACTTGTTTTGTGCATGGGCCACGTTTTTTATGGTGTTCCCAATATTGTTGAGGACTTTGTTCTGGCAGATGGAATTCTCTGATTGCCAGTTCATTGTTGCTTCAATATCACTTGTTGGGATTTTTTCTCCAGATGGTAGTACTATGTTTTTCTTGGGGAATTTTGGAGCATGGCTGATACCCACTTTTTCAAAAGGTTAAAGTGGAGGAAAATCTTGAGAGTGGTTGGAACTTGAAGGGCTCAACATGAATATTTGTGGATATGCAGACTTTTGAGTTGATGGAGTTTTAGATTCAGGTGGCTTTTTGGATTCTGGGGTATGAGGTGATATTGGTATGGATTTGGGCATGGTTTCACTATCCTCCTAGATAGAGGTGAATTTTTCTGGTAGTTTTGGCCATTCTTGGGGTTTGGAACTGACAAGAAACTATATTTACCTGGACGGATTAATGATCCAATCGAAGGATCTTTATTTTCATATTTGGCCCGAAATTGTCTTTTAGTAGTTTTCCCTTTTTCTTGGATTTTGGTTTGCGCTGGTGATGTTCATCATATCTTCCAATTGGATCTTCTAAATAGTCTTGGCAAGTGGAACCGATATCCCATGGGCAGTGTCCAGTAAAGGGGCATTTGAACTACCACATTCTTTTTCCTTTTTTGTCAAAATATTGGCACCAGTCATGTTCTTCCATGATGCTTTGTATATTACAGAAGAATTCTCCATCAGGTTCTGGGTATGTATCAGTTGTATCTTTGGGTTGAATCATTTGGAAAGAAAAGATGGTTTTATTGGGTTTTTAAGATGGGAATGGTCAAAACTTATGCAAATGGTTTTGTCACTTCTTTTGGTAAAAGTTGGTTCACCAGATTGCAGAGGTTCCTCTGATTCTCTAAGATTCTCATAATTTGTAATCCAGGAATAAGGAAGGATTTTGACAAGTTCATCTCTGGAAATCTGTCTGGGTATTTGGGCGCACATGGTGTTTCCTTTGGTAGCATCAATATTTAAGAGTAAGGCATTTTCTCCTCCAGGTAGGCAAAGATCCATGGCATGATTTTGGACTCGCCACACCATTTGGTGGTGAAGGGTAGCTTGGATGGAGTCTTTGGCTTGTGGGGCTCCATGGATTTGGACTTGGATTTTTAGAGCTTCGGTTAGGTACGGGTCATAAAGGGACATGTTGAAATTTGGAAAGATAGTTCCGGCGTTTAGGGTAACTTCGGCAGTACACAAGTATGCATGTTGGTACTCCAAATATCTTGTATCTAGAAGAGAAAGTCGAGCTACAACAGGTTGACCTTTTCTTCCGTGATATGTTAAAGCGATCCGGATGGTACCAAAATAGATATGGGTAAAGCCATGATCTCTCCATTGTCTGTTAAAATCATCTGGTATTTGAAGGGTGATAAATTGTTCCTCTCGGGTGGCAAGAATAGGATGCTAGTTAAGTTTTGAGGCAGCAACATATTCTTTAACTCCTTTTGGTCTGTGTTGAACTAAGGAACGGATTTGAGTCCAAGGTGCAAAATATATTTTGGCAAAGGCTGAGTAAGGGTTTATGATGGGTAGTTCAGTGGAAGATACTTTTTATTCGTCAGGTAGGATATCCACTTCATAGAGGTAATCATATTTTTTGGACATGGTTTTATATAGAGTAGGGTACATATTCATTTTTGCAAGGGAAGAGGATGAGGATGAGGATGATGGAAATGACTCAGACATATTTAGTAAATTGTTCCTCCCTCCGAAAGGATGGGCTGGCTCTGATACCACAGTATAGAGGACAGGGCTAGGGTAGAGGCCGAGGATGTCCATGTGGTACAGCCAAAGCACCCGCAAGAACTGCTACAGAGTAGCCACTAGTAGCACCAGTCGGAGCGCAGACACTTGAGACGCCTATTGCCGCACCAGCTCTCTTGGAGACCCTCACCCAGTTTATGAGCATGTTTGGCATTTTAGCTCAGGCAGGGTTGATCCCACTTGTCGCTGCCACATCTCAGGCTGGGGGGTGAGCAAGAACTCCCACCACCCATACCTTAGAGAAACGGGTTCAGGTCGACAGAGTCTAGAGGTCATACCAGTGCAGCCGGTAGCCCCAGTTCAGCTCGAGGTTAGGGTAGCAGTTTTTGAGGGGGAGCAGCTCAGGCTCGAGAGGTATAATAAGTACAACCTTCCTACTTTTAATGGATTAGCATTAGAGGATTCTTAGTGTTTTCTTTGGGAGTGCCATCGCATCCTCCCTACTACGGGTATTGCGGAGACTTGTGGGGTTACTTTCATTACATTCCAACTTAGGGGAGCTGCTTAATAGTGGTGGCAAACATATGAGTTGGGTAGACCGGCCGAGGTAGATTCACTCATTTGGACTCAGTTCTCTGATGCGTTCTTAAGGGAGTATGTTCCCTAGAGTCTCAGAGGTGCATGGCGGGTAGAGTTTGAGCAGTTACGTCAGGGTTCTATGACCGTTTAAGAGTATACGTATCGGTTCAGTGATTTGGCTAGGCATGCACCTGCCTTGGTTACTACTGTTTGAGAGTGAGTCCGTCAATTTATCAAGGGGATCAACCCCAGCATCAGATTTAGCATGGTCCGAGAACTGGCGATGGACATAGCATACCATCAGGTAGTAGGGATTGGTAGGAGATTGGAGGGTATGCGGACTCGGGCGAGAGCGGAGAGAGAGGCCAATAGGTCTCGAGAGTGTGGCATATATTATGGTACACGTTGCCCAGCTGCAGCTTGTTAGGGTAGGGGCTATATGAGTCATCTTTTTCATTCAGAACTTTCGATCACCAGCGGTATTCTGGCCACTCCTAGGCCCCAGGCTCCCTATTATGCATCGCTACTATCGAGCGCACCTCCTACACGGGCTGCTTTTAGCGATCAGGCCCGAGCCAACCCCAGTAGCCATGTCCTCTAAGAGCTTTTTTAAGTGTGGTAACACTCGTCATATGGTAAGGGATTGCCCTAGACTTGGGAGGAGTGCACCTCTTCGGACTACTTAAGCACCACGTGGACCACCAGGTCCTCAGGTTATGGTTACTGCACAAACTACCACTGCACCTGCTCAGCCAGCTCGAGGTGGAGATTGGGCAGGTAGCGGTCGCCCTAGAGGGGGAGGCCAGGCCAGATATTATGCTCTTTCTGCTCGGACAAAGAAAGTTGCATCTGACTCTGTCATTACAGGTATTGTTCCAGTCTCTCATAGAGTTGCATCAGTTTGATTTGATCCAGGCTCCACTTATTCCTATGTGCCATCTTATTTTTCTTTATATTTGGGTGTATCCCATAATTATTTGAGTTCTCATGTCTGTGTTTCTACACATGTGGGAGATTCTATTGTTGTTGACCGTATATGTCGATCGTGTTTTGTTGTTCTTAGTGGTTTTGAGACCAGAGCCAATTTATTATTGCTCAATCTGGTAGATTTTAATATTATTTTTTGCATGGACTAGTTGTCTCCCTATTATGCTATTCTTGATTTTCACGCCAAGACCGTGACGCTACCTATGCTAGGATTACCACGGTTAGAGTGGAGAGGTACCTTAGATTATACTCCTAGTTGAGAAAGGGTATGATGCGTATCTAGCTTATGTGAGAGATGTCACTAGTTATACTCCTACCGCAGAGTCAGTTCGGTAGTGAGGGATTATCCAGATGTATTTCCAGTAGCCTTCTAGGCGTGCTGCCCGACAAGGATATCAACTTTGGTATTGATATGTTACCGGGTACTCAGCCCATCTCTATTCCTCCATATCATATGGTTCTGCTTGAGTTGAAGGAGTTAAAGGAGCAATTGCAGGAGTTGCTTGATAAGGGCTTAATTTGGCCCAGTGTGTTGCCTTAGGGCGCTCCGGTCTTGTTTGTGAAGAAGAATGATGGTTCTATGCGCATGTGCATTGATTATCGCTAGTTGAACAAAGTTACAATGAAGAACAGGTATCCATTACCTTGTATTAATGACCTATTTTATCAGTTACAAGGCGCCATAGTGTTTTCTAATACGACTTGAGTTCAGGGTATCATCAGTATAAGATTCGGGAGCCAGATGTCTTGAAGACTACTTTCAAGACTCGATATGTTCACTGCGAGTTCCTTATGATGTCATTTGGGTTGACCAATGCCCCAGCAGCATTCATGCACTTGATGCACAGTGTATTATGGCCCTATCTTGACTTATTCATCATTGTGTTTATTCACAACATTCTGGTGTACTCCCGAAGTCAGTAGGATCATGAGCATCACCCGAGGACTGTGCTTTAGACCTTGAGAAAAAAGAAGTTATATGCAAAATTTTCAAAGTGTGTGTCCTGGCTAGATTTAGTAGTATTTTGGGATAATGTTATGTCAAGTGAGGGGATCAAGGTAGATCCGAGGAAGATTGAAGCAGTGCAAAGTTGGCCCAAACCGTCCTCAGCTATGGAGATCCATAGTTTTCTTGGTTTGGCGGGGTATTATTGTCGATTTGTAGAGGGTTTCTCATCTATTGCAGGACCTATGACCAGGCTGACCAAGAAGGATGCTCCATTTAGGTGGACAAAGGAGTGTGAGGAGAGCTTTCAAAAGCTTAAGACTACTTTGACTACAGTCCTAGTATTGGTATTTCCTAATGGTTCCGGGTCTTATACTATATATTGTGATGCGTCGCGTATTTGTATTGGCATAGTGTTAATGTAGGACGGTAGGGTGATTGCCTATGCATCAATATAGCTGAAGGTGCATGATAAGAACTATCACGTCCATAACCTTGAGTTAGCAGCTATTGTTCATGCCTTGAAGATTTGGCAGCCCTATTTGTATGGAGTCCCTTGTGAGATCTACACTGATCACCAAAGTCTGCAGTATCTGTTCAAACAGAAGGATATTAACTTATGTCAGCGGAGGTGGTTAGAGCTGCTTAAGGACAATGATATCACTATTCTATACCATCTCGGGAAGGCCAATATGGTGGTCGATGCCTTGAGTTGCATGGTAGAGAGTTTGGGCAGCTTAGCTTATCTACCAGAAGCAGAGATGCCATTGGCACTGGATGTTCAGGCCTTGGCCAACCAGTTTGTTAGATTGGATATTTCTGAGACGAGTCGATTTTTGGCTTGTGTGGTTTCTCAGTCTTCTCTGTATGATCGAATCAGGGAATTCCAGTATGATGACCCCCATCTGCTTGTCCTTAAGGACATGGTTCAGCACGGTGATACAAAGGAGGTCACTATTGGAGATGATGGTGCATTGAGGATGAAGATCAGACTATGTGTGGCCAATGTAGATGGTTTGCCTGAGTGGATTCTCTAGGAGCCTAACAGTTCATAGTACTCCATTCATCCAGGTGATGTGAAGATGTATCAGGACTTGAAGCAGCATTATTGGTGGATTAGAATGAAGAAATACATAGTATAGTATGTAGCTCGGTGCCTAAATTTCCAGAAGGTGAAGTATGAGCATTAGCGGCCAGGTGGATCGCCTTAGAAGCTAGAGATTCTAAAGTAGAAATGGGAGCGGATCACTATGGATTTTGTTCTTGGGCTCCCACAGACTCGGGGGAAGTTTGATGTTGTTTGGGTGATTGTGGATAGGTTGACCAAGTTGGCTCATTTCATACCAGTGATGACTACTTATTTTTATGAGCAGATGGCTCAAGTTTATCTCCGCGAGATTGTCAGGCTTCATTACGTGTCGATATCTATCATCTCAGAACGGGGTACAAAGTTTATATTGAGGTTCTAGAGGGTCGTACAACATGAGTTAGGTACTCAGATTGATTTGAGCACATCATTTCACCCTCAGATAGATGGACAATCTGAGTGCACTATTCAGATATTGTAGGATATGCTCCATGCATATGTTATGGAGTTTGGGGGTTCTTGGGATCAAATCTTGCCACTTGCGGAGTTTACCTACAACAACAGTTACCAGTCGAGCATTCTGGTGGCCCGTATGAGGCTTGTAAGGTAGACAGTGTCGGTCCTCAGTGGGTTGTTTCAAGCTGGGTGAGGCTAGAATATTGGGTACAGACTTGGTTCAGGATACTTTAGAAAATGTTAAAATAATTCAGGATCGACTTCGTACAGCACAATCCAGACAAAAGAGTTATGCCGATCGGAAGGTTTGCGATGTTGAATTCATGGTTAGGGAGCTGGTCTTGCTCCGGGTTTCACTCATGAAGGGTATTATGAGGTTCGGGAATAAGGGCAAGTTGAGCCCTAGGTATATCGGGCCTATTGAGATTCTTGAGAGGATTGGAGAGGTGGCTTATAGACTTGCACTACCACCCAATTTAGCTGCAGTTCATCCAGTATTCCATGTTTCTATGCTCCGGAAGTACCATGGCGATCCGTCTCATGTGTTAGATTTCAGCTCAGTCCTATGGGACAAGGATTTGTCTTATATTGAGGAGCCAGTGGCCATCTTAGACAGTCAGGTTTGAAAGTTGAGGTCGAAGAACATTACTCTAGCGAAGGTTCAGTGGAGAGGCTAGCAAGTCGAGGAGGTGACTTGGGAGACCGAGCATGATATGCGCAGTCGTTACCCTATTTTTTCACCATTTTAGGTATGTCTCTATGCTCGTTCGAGGATGAACAATTGTTTTAAAAGGGGGATAATGTAATGACCCGGCCGGTCATTACGAGAGTATGAAACCTGATCCCTTATTTATGGCTACCTATGTCTCATTTTCTGGTTACTTGACTTGTCGGGGTGCTTAGTTTTGGGTTCGAGAGAATCTCGGAGTGGAATGGGACACATTGTCCCTAAGTGCAAAGTTTGAGTTGTAAGAGTTACCTGTAGTTTCACTTGTGTGAAAACGACTCTAGAATGGAGTTTCGTAGATTCCAATAGCTCTGTAAGGTGGTTTTGGTCTTTGGAGTGTGTTCAGATGTTGATTTCGAGACCCGTATTTTATTTCGGCATTATTTGGTGAAAGTTGAAAATTTTAAGATTTTTAGGAAGTTTGACCGGAGTGGACTTTTTGATATCGGGGTCGGATTTTGATACTAGAAGTTTGAGTAGGCCCTTAATGTCAAATGTGACTTGTGTGCAAAATTTGAGATCAATTAGACATGATTTGATAGGTTTCAGCATCGTTTGTAGAAGTTGGAATTTCCTTGGTTTTAGCGTTGTGGTTTTAGCGATCTGTTGTTTTAGCATTGTTTGATGTGATTTAAAGAAATAACTAAGTTCGTATGATATCTTAGGATTGTTGGAATATCTAGAGGGGTCCCGGGGCCCCCCGGTGTGATTTGGATTGAATTCGGACAAATTTTGGATTTCTGCAAGTGCTGAAGCTCCCATCTTCTGGTGCCATCGCACCTATGATGGGGTTGGCATAAGTGCAGACTCGCAAAAGCGAGCATTTGGATGCAGGAGCAATACTGGCTTGGCCCAAGTGGGATCACAGGTGCGAAGGGAGAGCCGCATCTGTGCGTCCGCAGATACGGAGGTGCGATCGCAGAAGCAGATGAGGCTGTCATGGGCTATGATCGTAGAAGCGGAAGGTTCTCTGAAGAAGTGGGTCCATGGGTGTGAGCCTTGGTCCGTCGAAGCAGAAATCCTGTCCATAAGTGGAATCCGCACCTACGATGGTTTTTCTGCAGGTGCAGCATCACAGGTGCGACTAAGAGCCTATAGATGCAAATCGCTGGGCAAAGAAGGCATAAGTTCGAGAGTTTGATTTCATTATCCATTTTTGGACCTAGACAGTTCGAATTGAGGCATGAATTTGAGGGATTTTCAGAGGAAACATTTGGGTAAGTATTATTGACTCATTTTTTATTATATTCCACTAATCTATCATTTATTTCTTCATTTAATTAAGGATTTGGGTTGTGAAATTGGAGGAAAAAGGTGTAAGGTTCTTAGATAGAATTTTGAGATTTTTCTATCGAATTTGAGTAATTTTGGCATGGGTGGACTCGTGGTTGAACGGTTATTCGGGATTTGTGACTTTTACCCGATTACGAGATGTGGGGTCGGGTCGACTATTTGTGGTGTTTTTCTAATTTCTTGTTGAAGTCATGATTTCATTAATTAGATTAGTTTTTTATCATTATATTTATAGTATGTAATTGCTTTTGGCTAGATTTGGGCCACTCGGAGTCGGAAAGTCGAGGGAAAGGCATTCTTATTGACAGATTAAGCTTGGTTTGAGGTAAGTGACTTGTCTAATCTTGTGTGGGAAAAATTCCCTTAGGATTTGGTGTTGTTGTAACACTTTGTGATACGTGAGTGCCGTGTACGTGAGGTGTCAAGTGCGTACATGGGCTAAATGCTGAAATTCCGATCTTTGCTAATTAGTTTCCTTTTTATGCCTAAACTGAGTTATTTTTGCACGTGTAGTCATCATATTTAGCCAAATTTCACATGTCAATGTGTCTTATCTCGTAATTGAAATTTTTAAAAATGATTAGTTGAATTATTTTCTTCCTTGATTCTGTATATGTTCTTTAACTGTAGGATTTCTTGCTTGTATTATCATTGTTTCGTTTACTATGTGTCGACTTTTGTGATTCGTGTTGAGTTAGATGTTTGGTTATTGGCACGAGGTTTCTTCCGTGCAGAGCGTTATTGGCACGAGGCTTCTGTCACGCGGGTTGTTATTATGGCATGAGGTTTTTTCCGTGTGGTTACTGTTTTCCTCTATTTACTGTGTTGTTTGTTGTTGTTATTGTTCCTTAACTAGTACGATGTTTGCTCCTTTACGTGTTGTAATTGTCTTCTTGTTTTCCTATGATGTTGCTTTTTCGTACATTCCTATTTGTTTCGTTAACCTGCCATCATTTTAATCATTTCGTGCTCTACCTTATCTCTTATATTCCAGTAGGGCCTGAACTCACCTCGTCACTACTTTAGCGATGTTAGACTTGGAACTTACTGGGTACCATTGTGGTGTGCTCATACTACTCTTATGCACATATTTTTGTGCAGACCCAAGTATATCTTATCAGCCTCGATAGTAGAGCGTTGAGCTGCTGCTTAGAGACTTCAAGGTATATCTGCCCACGTCCGCAGACCTCGGAGTCCCCCTCTATCCTTATTATGTTGTCTTTTCTTTATTCTCTTAGACTCTAATGTATAGAGATATTTAGTACTTCCTTAGAACTTGTGGCTTGTAACTACCGGGGTTTGGGGAGTTGTTCTTCTCTGAGTTGAATTTTTACTTGTACATGCCGAGCGGTAGTTTCCAGTTATATATTTATCTGTTGTTTTTGTTGAGATTTTAGTCGTAATTTCAGTTCTTTTCTGCAATTGTTAGGCTTACTTAGTCTTAGAGACTATGTGTCATCACGACATCCTACGTATGAAAACTTGGGTCGTGACAGTTTTTGTATGAATTGGCATTGGTTTTGGAATTCGAAAGTTCATAACTTCTTAGGCTTGAATCGATGCGCGATTTGTGATTCTAGTGTTGTTTGATGTGATTTGCCGCTTCGAGCGTGTTCGTAGGACATTTTAGGACTTGTTGGTGTGCTAGGTTGGGGGGGGGGGGGTCGTGGATGATCCGGACCATGTTCGGTGCATTTTGAATTATTCAAGAATAACTATGCTGGTTTTTCTCAGGTCGTATTTCCTTCAATGTGATCACAAGGTTTGGCATGCGATCACAAAGGGATTTTTTTGGACTGATAGTTTAGCTCTACGCATTCGTATAGAGGGAGACACGACTGCAGAAGGAGCATTCGCGTAGAGGTGTTTAGGGGTAGCTAGTCCACGTTCTTGTTCACTGCGATCACGTGAGAGTAACCATGATCGTGTATCTTCCATAAAGTAGTGCTCCGTGATCACATGGAGTATATCGCGGAGTATAAGCTTTTTGAGCTGTTGGTAATTTTGTTCTTCGCGATCGCATAGTGTGAATAACTGGGCAGCACTTAAGTTTCAAAATCGTGGGTTAATTTCATATCATACAATTTGGACTTAGAGAGCTCGGTTTAAGGAGAAATCTCGGGGGATTTTCAAAGGGATAGTTGGGTAAGAGTTCTTAACTCGTTTTTATTAAATTATGCTAATCTATCTTTGATTTCATCATTTAATTAGGGATTTGGGTTGAAAATTTGGGGGGAAATGGAGGAAACTTCTTAAGCAAAATTTTGGGGATTTGAGCAAGATTTTAGTATCGGATTTGTGTAATTCTTGTATAGCTGAACTCGATATCGAATGGGTGTTTGGATTTTATAATTTTGGTAGGGTTATGAGATGCAGTGAGGTTTACTCTTCCTTTTCTTTGCCCGTGGAACTACTCCTTCGCCTAGCGGAAACCTCCGCTTCTCGGCCGGCCCCGGTTGACTTTTTGGATTTATTTTTTGATTCTTTGCTAAGATCATTATTTCATTATTAAATTAGTTTCCAATAGTTATATTTATAGTATAAAATTATTTTGACTAGATTCGAGCCGTTCGGGGTCGGAAAATCGAGGGAAAGGCCTTTTAGTTGATTAATTTAGAGTGGTTTGAGGTAAGTGACTTTTCTAACCTTATGTATGGAAATTACCCTTAGGATTTGGTATTTTTTTTAATAATTGTGGAGGCAGAGTACACAAGGTGACGAGTGCGTACACGGGCTAAATATTGAAAATTCCGGTTGTAGCTACGTAGTTTCCTTTTCATGCCTTAATTGAGTTACTTTAGTATGTTATAGTCATCATGTTTAACCTAATTTCATATGTCTACCTGTCTTAACTCTTATTTGCAATGTGTACTGCATATTTTGTTAAATTACTTGCTTTCTTAATTTCGTATTCATTATTTAATTGTGGGATTCTCTACTTGAAATTGCTATCCTTGAAATATCTTACTGTTGAGTTAGGTGTTAAGTTGCAAAGGCACGTAGTTTCTACTGAGGCAAGGGGTAATTTGTGAAATATCATTTTATCTTAGTTGTTATGTTTTTGGCTATTGTGTTAGTGTTGAGGTGATTGTTTGGTTGTTTACACGAGGTTTTTGTCGTGCTATTGTTGCTATTTGCACAAGGTTTATGTTATGTCATCATTATTTGTGATGACCCTAAAGGTCATCTCTTATTTTAGAAGTCAAAATTGTGTTCCGAGGTCTTGAAAACCTCTTTTTTTCTCACCTCAATTTGCATGCACAATCCGGGCGCGTTTCCGAAAAGCTTTTATGTGAAATTTAAGAAAAAGATTGATTTTGACCTTTAAAATTGATTAAAGTTGACTTTGGTCAGCAGTCTGGGTAAACAGATCCGGACCCATGATTTGTCGGTCCCGTATGGTCCATAGTAAAATATGGGACTTGGGACGTATGCCCAAAATCGAATTCTGAGGTCCCTAGCCCGAGAAAAGAATTTTGAAAGAAAATTGTTTGCTGGAAAATATAAAGGCTTTTAGAAGTGAAATGATGCGTGTTCTTGATGGTATCGGGCCATTATCTTGGTTCCGGAGCACGATACAGGCTTAAAATAATAATTTCGTCGAATCTGTGAAATTTGGTAAGAATCAGAGTTGATTTAGTATAAATCGGACCTTTAGTTGAGAAAATGGAAATTTCAATGTTCTTTAGGAATTTCATGAATTTGAGGTTAAATTCATAGTTGTTGATGTTATTTTGATTTTGATCGCATGAGCAAGTCTGTATGATATTCTTAGACTTGTGCACATATTTTGTTTGAAGCCCCGAGGGCTCGTGTGAGTTTTAGATAAGCCACGAGGTGATTTTGACTTAGTAAATTCCAGTGGTGCATCTGGTATTTTTACCCATGCCCCTGATCTCGCAGTGACGAGATTAGGCTTCGCAATTGCGAAGTGGTCAGGCTTGGGAAATGCGACCAAAGTATCGCAATTGCGAACCAAGCCTACGCAGGCCCTTGTTGCAAATGCAACATCTAGGTTGGGAAGTGCGAATCCCCTTCATCGCAAATACAATGTCCCCTTCACAAATGCGAAGTCGGCAGGTTTTCGAAGGGTTCGCAATTGCGAACCCTCTGGTCGTAATTGCGACATCTACGACCCGTTAAGTGGGATTTTGACAGGATTCTTCTTCATTTATAACTTTTTCAGACCCTAAAATCCCATAGGTGATTTTCTTGAAGAGAGTTCTTCCCCTAATCAAAGGTAAACAATTTCTAACTTATTTTTTTCAGTCTATAACGTCTTTTTACATGATTTCACTTCAAAATCTAGGGTTTTCATGGGAAAATTGGGTGTCTTTGGGTAGAAGTTAGGATTTTCAAATTTTGGGAATTTGAACCTCAATTTGAGGTCCGATTTAAAAACTAATTGCAAATTTGAGTTCGTGAGTGAATGGGTGATCGGGTTTTGGTTCGAACTTCGAGTTTTGACCAAGCGGGCCCGGGGTTGATTTTTGACGTTTTGGGGAAATCAAAAGAAAATCTATTTTCATACATTAGAATTGGTTTATTTAGCATTTATTGATGTTATTAAGCAAATTATGACTAGATACAAGCGAATAAGTGGAATCGAGAGGTAAAGCGGTAATTGAGGCTTAATCTTGTCCGGGGAATCGAGATAAGTGTTTTGCCTAACCTTAGCTTGAGGGAATAGGATTTGTGGTCTTATTTACTATGTGTTAGTATCTAGTACGACTTATAGGCGTGGTGACGAGTATCTATACGTTGGTGTCAAGCACGCATGTGAGTCTTATACCATGATTGTTGTGACTCTATTATGTATCGATCATGCACAAATTGATGATTATTAATGTTGAACAAAGCTTATGAAATTTTCTTGGTAATTGACTATTGTTGAGCATTGGCTCAAGTTGAGTTTCATTTTGTAAAGTAATTGTTGAAAATGAGATTGGTTATAGCTGAATCCCTTGCCGAGATGTTATTGTTGATTCCCTTGCCAGGATATTATTGTTGATATTGTTGATTCCCTTGCCGGTACTTATTGCTTCTATTATTTGGGTAAGGAAGTGTGTAAAGCACGAAGGGTGATACTGTGCATGATATTGTGAGTGAATGTAATGCATGAAGGGTGATGCCGTACCAATGTTACGAGTGTTAATCACGAAGCGTGATGTCGTGCCATGATTTGAGAGTTAATGCACGAAGGGTGACGTCGTGCCGATATTGTGAGGAATAATGCACAATGGGTGATGATGTGCCGTGATTATGAGAGGTAATGCATGAAGGGTGATATTGTGCCGTTACTGTTATTTCATATGGTGAGGACGACAGTAAAAGCACGAAGTGTGATGCCGTGCACGTGTTACCATTTCATTATTCTTGTTGATATAGATATGATGTTCATTATGCTTCTTTATTGATGCTTCTTTGTTGGCTCATTGTTATAATCTGATATTCCCCGCAACATGTGCCATTCCCACCTTATTTTGTTGATTCCTGTTATTATAATTCTGTTTGTATATGATTTAACTACACAGGTATATATGATTATTGTATTCTAGCCTCGTCACTACCTCATCGAGGTTAGGCTCGACACTTACTCAGTACATGGGGCCGGTTGTACTGATGCTACACTCTGCACACTTTTGTGCAGATTTCGGTACCGGACCCAATGAGTAGCTGAGGTAGCTGCCTTCAGTCCAGGAAGACCAAGGTAGATCTACTGGTATCCGCAGAGCCTAAAGTCCCCCTTCCATGTTTTTGCTTTCTGCTGTCACTTTCATTTCGAGAACAGTTGTACTTTTCTTTCCAGACTTGTGTTTGTAGTAATAATCTTACTCGTTCGTGAAATAGTGACACCACATTCGTGGGTAGACTTGTATCAGATTATTTGAATTTCTTATAACTCTTCCGCACTTTTCATCTGTTTATCTTTAATTACTGTTTATACCTATTTGGGTTGATTGCTAATGGGTTGAAACCTTAATAGTTAGCTTGCCTAGCTTTCTCGAGTAGGCACCATTACAACTTCCGAGGGTGGAAAATCTGGATCGTGACATTATTACTGATACGCATGCGGTGGTTAACGTCTGGGTTATTGAAATGCATGCGGTGAGATAAGGCAGTCTTGATACGCGTGGAAAGTAGGGGAACCACTAGAAGTCATGCGGTGTGATAAGGTGGGCTAAGACGCGGGTTGCATTTTCGGAAAAATAATATTCAAAACTAAATTTAGAAGTACGCGCGGTGATATAAGGAAAGACTGTGAGTTACTCTTATGATTTGGGACTACGAGGCAGTACCTCAGGAGTGACCCTATTGATCTTCTCTATTTATTGTGGTGTTTCGTTGTTTTTTCCTTAACAAGTAATATCCTTGTTTTCCTTTCGTGCTGTATTAGCTTTCCATGTTGTCACTTTCTGTAAATTCGTTATTGTTTCACTTACCTGTCATTTTCATTATATCATTATATCTATCTCCAGTAGGGCATTAACCTGACCTCGTCACTACTCTATCGAGGTTAGGCTTGACACTTAATGGGTACTGTTGCGATGTACTCATACTACATTTTTGTACATGTTTTATACAAATTCAAGTACATCCTATCAGCCTCGGTATTAGCAGATTGAGTGGCTTGCTTTTTGAGACTGCAAGGTACTCCTGCCCGCATTTGCACGCCTCAGATTTCCCTTCTACCATGTTCTTCCTTGTTTCTTTATGTTTTTATAGACTGTGATGTATAGGATTGTCCAGCATTATATATAGAGCTTGTGAATTATATTTCACCGGGTTTTCGCAGATTTGCATGTTGAGTTGCAGATTTCATTTTATATAATTGTTGATGTTTGAGCTTCTAAATTATTATTTCAGTTATTCCGCATGTTTATTAGGCTTACCGAGTCCAAGAGACTATGTGCCATCGTAGCATCCTAAGGAGGGAAATTGGGGCCGTGACATTAATCTATTGTTAATTTTTATTTTATAACTCAAACACAAATTTTAATATAATATTTATGTAATTTTCTAAAATTTGGTATTCGTTCAAATAGGTTACATGCGCAACTCGCGTATCCTAAAACTATTTCATTGAAACGCTTGTTTCTTTGTTTTCCAAATTCCAACTAATAATGAAATTATTCTATGTTTTTGTAGAATTATTCCAAAAAACATAGGAATAGCAAAATTCCACTTAAAATTAAAACATATAAACTCTTTTATGTTTGTTTTGGTTTGTCCTAAAATTTAATAAATTGGCTTGATTAATTTGAATTTTTCACTAAGGTCCTGCCATTCAACACTAGCCACAAACACTCTTTCATGAAGTTAGTCATTTATTTTGTTGTGCTTCCTTTTATAAGTTTTATTTATAATGTTCTTTTTCTCTTTCTATAATTATTGAATCTTTAATGTATTGGTTGAACCTTAGAGTGTAATTCGTGTCTTCGGCGGATGTAAACCAGAACAACGAAGACTAAATTAAGCTAAAGAGAGAAGCAAATCTAGAGACCTAAGTTACTTCTTCAATCATGAACTCCAAAATACAAAATCCAATTACAAATACCCATTTCCACTGAGAGCACGTGAAGGGTGTGAGAATTAAAAGTAAAAAAAACAAAATACAATGACTAGCCAAATGTGGAAATAATAAAACTTCATTCTAAAAAATAAGACAGAACAATTAAGGACCCCTAAGAAAATACTGATAATTAATGGTGCAGTTGAGCTCGGATTGAGCTCCAATGGAGGAAAGGGGAAAACATCCACACTCAGAAGTTTCGAGAAGCTTAGTGAAGCGTAAATGAAATTTGCTTAGCTGCTAAAATATATGTACAAAGTATTTATACGCGTGTACAACTGTTACCAGCTCTAACCTCTACTAACAAACACTCTAACTACCTCATTACACAATTAACCAAACTGATTACAAAAATAGCCTATATAGAAGAATATAAGATGGATAACTATTAAATAATCTCAACACGCCCGCTCCCCCTCCCTCAAGTTGGAGGTGGGAAACCCACAACCAACTTGCTAAGTAAAAGAGTGTGTTTGTTTCCTAGAAGGACTTAGTAAAGATAAATTGGATTCTTTGTAATGTGAAGTGTTGCTTGGCTGTCACAAAAGACAGGTATGGGCAGGGAATGAGGTACTGTGAGCTCCTCAAGCAGTCATGCAAGCCATACCAGTACCCCAACAAATTTTCTTACTGCTTTATATGCAGCTTCTGTTGAGGACAAGGATATAGTAGACTATTTCTTTGATTTACAACAAACTCGACTATCACCAAGTAGCACTAAGTAACCACTAACAGATTTTCTAGTTTCATGGTAAGCAGCCCAACCAGAGTCACAAAAAGCTCTTACTTTGTAATCTCTGATGTTAGATAGGAAGATGCCTAGAGATAAGTTCCCCCTTTAGATATCTCAGCACATGAACAACTGCCTTTAACTGACTATATCTAGGACTTTGCATGTATTGGTTAAAGTGTCGAACATTATAAGCTATGTCAGGCCTAGTTCCTGTAAGGAAGTTCAATTTCACAATCAATTTCCTATAATAACTAAGATCTAGGAGTAGTGTGCCTTCTCCTATTTTCAGTTTTACTGATGAATCAAGAAGTTAGGTCACACCAGAATACCTTACACAGTCAAACTCTTTTAGAAGGTCTTGAGTGAACTTCCTTTGTGTGATCAAGACTCCATCCCCTTTTTGTAAAGTATCTCAAACCCTAGGAAGAGTGAAGTCTGCCCAATTCGTTTATTCTGAAAGTCTCATGCAGGAACCTCTTCAAGCTATTGATTTCCTTCAAGTGATATTCTATGATGATAACATCATCTACACACACAACTACAAAAGCTACTAAGTCCCCTTTACCTTTGTAGAATAAGGAGCAATCAAACGTAGAGTACATATAGCCTTTGGAACAAAGAGCTTCTATCAAGTTTACTTGTTTGAAGAAATCTTTATGTGAAATTCTTGCTCATTTTTATCCTTTTTGCAGGACGAATTGAAGAGAATTCAATTGAATACAATAACGATGGTGTACCCTTCTACGAGGCATTTGCCCATAAGTATCGGTTGGAAGATGTTCTTAGAAAGCCTACTGGGGATGTAGATTTTGTTCCCCGTGTTGATCAAAAGTGGTAATTGTTCCCTTATGCAACTTTTCCACTACTTGTTCAAGTTACATTTTTTGAGTGCAGAGGCATTGTTTGAACTGTATGACCATTTTATCTAATAACGTTAACAGCTACAGAGAGCATATATTTACTTAATTATGTCTAAAACATAATCCTTATCACGTGCTAATTCTTTTTTTTTGACCAAGCATGTGCGTGGAGATCATTTTATAGTGGGTGGTGATGACACTTGAAACCAAGACTTCTGTCTACTTCGAACTATATTATATTGTGTGATTATATCATCTATAAAATGTAGTTGTTAAAAGGATCGCAATTTTATTTAGAGTTTCAAGTTCTACTATGTAATAATAGTGAAAAATTTGTTGATAAATGTAATGACCCCAATTGGTTATTTTGTGTAATTGTACCCCTTTATCTATTTTTATGCTTCATATATGTGTGCTTATGGTTTTATGACTTGCAGGGTTGGTTAGTTTCATTCCGAAAAGCTTTCGGGTTAATTCACACCATTTGATTCTTGGTTTAGAAGCCTATATTAGAAATGCTGATTAAACTTTGACTTTTGTGATTACGGCCCCAGAACGATATTTTTATGGCTCTGATAGCTTCGTATCATAATTTCGGACCTGTGCATATGCCCCCAATTTATTTCGGAATTTTGTAGGTTAATTTTGTGTTGTTTGCCGAAATTTGGCAATTTAAAGTTGAAAAGTTTGACCGTAGGCTGACTTTAACTATCAAGTTTGGAATATGATTTTGGGACTAGGAATAGGTCTGTTAGGGTATTTAGAACTTGTCTACAAATTTTGGTATCATTTGGAGTTGATTTGATAGGATCCGGTCGTCTAGTTGTAATTTGGAGATTCTTGAACTTTATTTTGAAATTCATGCATTTTAATGTTCGATTCAAAGTTCTAGATGTTATTTTTTGTGTTCTGATCGCGCGAGTGAGTTCATATGATGTTTTTAGACTTGTGTGAATGTTTGTCTTAAAGCGTCGAGAGCTCAGATGAGTTTCGGACATGTATCAGAATAGTATTGAACTGAAAATATGTTGCTAGTGTTGCTAGTGCTCAGTTATTGCAATTGCAAGCACAAGACTCGCAATAGTGAATGTGATAGTGGGGACTCAGATTTCATGATTTTGACTACCCCTTCGCATTTGCGAAGACAGAAAAAGTTTAGCTTGGTTCACATTTGCGAACAATGGTTTGCTTTGCGAGGATGTCCAGTTGCAATTGTGAAGTCTCTTCTAGCAAATGTGATGATGCATGAGGCTGTCAAGGTTCGCAAATGCGAGCCTTGGTCCTCAATTGTGAGGGTTCTCTCATGTTAGAACCCTATATTCAATAGGAGACGATTTGGAGAAGAGATTTTCACCTACAAACTTTGGATAATTTATTCTAATATATTTTTTATCATATTCCATCAACATATCTTAGATTTTAACATCAAAATCATGTGAATAAAAGTGAAAATTTGTGAAACTTTTCCAAGTTTTTAAAAAATAAGAATTTGAGCTTTGAGGGTTGATTTGGACTTGGTTTTTGAAACTAATTATATATATGGACTCGAGGGTCATGGATAGTTTCAATATACCGTTGGATACGGGTTTTGACCCAGTGAGCCTTGGGTTGACTTCAGGTACTGCCTCGTATTCACAATCTTTTCTTATACCATCGCATGAGCCTTACATTAAAATAGTTTAGAAAAATATTTTCCCGAAATAGCTACACACACTTAAGCCCACCTTATGAAGCCGCGTGGCTTCACGCACTTCCTGTACAAGCAACATGCACATAAGTCCAACCTTATATCGCCGCATGCGCGTTAACCCCAAGCCTTATACAGCTGCATGCACATTAACCCCAAGCCTTATACAGCCACATGCGCGTCAATATCACATCACAATAACAACTCTCACCACAAATTCCCATATATCACAACTTTCCAATAATCAATAATATCAATATTTTCACAACAATAGCCCGTGGCTCCACGATAACATGTACAAGAATATCAATAATAATAATGAAATGTAAAATATCTCAACAATTACCAACTTCACCTCAAAGTGATACGGCTTTCACAACTTCAACACCAATAAATCAACAATGAGAAAGATAACACGTAACCACGAACTACATACAAATTACTCACAATGGAATATATAATATGACTTCAAATAAGAATAGTAGCAACAAAATAGATAACTTGTAGCATAACTTCTAAAAAAGATAATCAACAATGAAAGAGATAATATGTACGATGACTTCAAATAATGATAATCAATAATGAAAGAGATAACATGTAGCAATGGGGGGGGACAAGTTACACTAAAGCATGAGAGAAATTTATCAAGTAAGATGTAGAATAAGTGTTAAACAAGTCATTTAAGGCATGTAAGGATAGATTAACACAAGTAAGAATATATTGACTATGATAATTTAGAACTTGATATGACAATTTAATTAAAGCATGGAAAGAGTCTAAGTAGCCTAAACCGGTCAAATATCACGTACAATCTGTGAACCCACTCGTCACCTTGCGTACACGACATTCACATAGCACAAATTAATCAATCAATACCAATCCTAAGGGGGTAGTTTTCCCCACACAAATTTAGGCAAGATACTTACCTGAACTAGGCCAATCAACCCTCGAAAATTGCTTTTCACTTCAATCTCGCCTCCACACCGCTCTAATCTAGTGATTCTTGATATATACAAGAGGTGGTACCTCGGTTGTGATTCTTATTGTACACGAGGTGGTACCTTTTTGTGGTCCTTGTTGTTTATTTATGTTGCCAAGAGTTTTTGTGGTAACTCTTCTTGTTGTTTTATTCTTCCTTGTCCTATCAGTTTGTTGACCATATATGCTCATTGTGGATCGCTTTACTTGCTTCCTTTATCCGGTATTAGTTCATACTGTTAACTTATTTTGCGTCAGTTTTCTCCGCCTTCCATTATTATTTGTTCATATGTTTTCATATTGTTTATTTATATCCTACTAGGTGTCTTAACCTGGCCTCGTCACTATTCTACCGAGGTTAGACTTGATACTTACTGGGTGCCATTGTGGTGTAGTTATACTACATTTCTGCATATTTTATTGGGCAGATCCAATAACGTCTGCCCGCGCCAGACGCTAGAGTTGATTTGAGTTGCTTTTTTGGGAGAATTTAAAGTATACCTGCTCCACGTCCGCAGGCCTCAGAGTCACCTTACTTTACCTTTACTCCTATTGTATTTTTCATTTACATAGTGACATGGTTGATGCTTTAGCTTACTCTGAGAACTTATGACTCAGTTCCGCCGGGTTTGGGGAATGTATTGTTGAGATTCTGTTCTTGGAAGTTTATATGAGTTTACCAGAGTTTTTTTTAGTATTTTGTTACTTATATATGTCAAGTTGTTATCAAATGTTAGGCTTAACTTGTCGTACAGACTAGGTGTCATCACGACATCCTACGGAGGAAAATTGGGGTCGTAATAAGTTAGTATCAGAGCTCTAGGTTCATATGTATTATGAGTCATAAACAGGTTTAGTAGTGTCTTGCGAATCAGTACGGAGACATCTGTACTTATCTTCAAAAAGCTACATAACTGTTAGGAAACTCCACTTCTTTTATTCCATATCGTGCAAATTGCTTGAGTTCGAAAGCTAAATCTATGAATTTCTATTCTCTCACGGATGGTGGGGACACAAACTGCTAGATTAGACAATCAAGCACCCACGCCCCTGGAGCTGCGAGAGGCCAGAGCTGGGGCAGAGGCAAGGAGGGGCACGTGGTGCAGTCAGAGCACATGCCCGAGTTGCGACTGGGAAGCCAGCAGTAGCTCTAGTTTGGGGGCAAAATCGAGGAGCCTGCTTCCACCCCTCCACTTAAGGAGACCCTTGGACAGTTCTTGAGCATGTTTGGTACCTTAGATCGGGGGGGTTGATTCCACTTGAACCAACTACATCTCAGGCTAAGGAAGGAGCTCAGATTCTCACGGCCTGTACCCCAGAGTAGCAGGTCCATGTTGATCGGGTTTTAGAAGTTATACCAGTACAACCTGTTGTTCTGGTTCATCCATTGGTTAGGGCAGCGACATCTAAGGAGGAGCAGCTTAGACTTGACAGGTTCAAGAAGTACCATCCTTTGGCTTTTAGTGGTTTCGCTTCGGAGGATGCACATGGTTTTCTATAGGAGTGCCACTGTGTTATCCGCGCCATAGGCAATGTGGAGACAAGCGAAGTTGTTTTCACTACTTTCTAGCTATTAGGAGCAACATATCAGTGGTGGCGGGTGTACAAGGAAGGTAGCCCAGCTGATGCAACGTCACTTACATGGACTCAGTTTTCGGAGTTGTTCTTGAGAGAGTTTGTTCCTCAGACCCTTAGGGATGCATGGCACACAGAGTTCGAGTAGCTGCGCTAGGGTACTATGACAGTGTTAGAGTATGCTCTCTGATTCAATGATTTGTCAAGACATGCACCTGCCTTGGTTTCCAAAGTTAGAGAGCAAGTCTGTTGATTTATCGAGCGGCTCAACTATGGTATTAGATTCAGAATGGCCCAAGAGTTAGAGACAGATACCCCATATCAGCAGGTCGTAGAGATTGCATGGAGGTTGGAGGGTATGCGGGGTCGTGAGAGAGAGGACAGGGAGGCGAAGAGGCCTCGAGTTACGAGAGAATTTAGTGGTGGCCTCGCTGTAGCTACAGCCTATCATGGCAGAGGCTACGTGAGCTTTCCACTTCACTCAGCACTTCTAGCTTCTAGTGGTGCTCTAGTTATTCCGAGGTCACAGGTGTCGCACCTCCTTTTTCGGCTACCGCACCCCGCGAGAGGATATGGTAAAGGGAGTTCTTCCAATTAAAGGACAATTAAAATGGAATTTATTATTAAGAGTTGGAGTCGCCACTTGAGAGATTTATGGTGTCCCAAGTCACCGGTTTGAATCCCGAATCGAGGAAAAAATTGACTCCATATTACAGTCTACGAACCAGAAATCCGGATAAAGAATTCTGTTAACCCGGGAGAAGGTGTTAGGCATTCCCGAGTTCCGTGGTTCTAGCACGGTCGCTCAACTGTCATATTTGGCTTGTTTATCTGATTTTAATATATGATGAACTTATGTGCAAATTTTAACTTTTATCCGCTTTTATTCATTTTTAAGGAATTGAACGTCGTTTAAAATATGTTTTTTGATCACGTCACATGAAATGCACCCGGATCCTTGACACATTTTATTCAATATTTTGGGATTTGGATTTGGGTCGCATGAAATGCACATCCGAATTTAGGAAGGTAAAATTATTAAAGACGCGCCTAAAGAGACTAACGCATTATTATTTTGGGGAAAGCCGTGAAATTCGCTAAACAGCCCGTCCCGAAATCTAATTATTTTAAAATATACATTCATGAGGGCCCCGCAATTTGTACATTTTATTTGGCGAGGCTCGTCTCATTTATTATTTAAAGGCAAGCCTAAGCAACTATGATTTTTCTATACTTTTGTCTCTAAAAATAAAGAAAAAGGCCCTAATCAATTAATGTTATAAAATTGGGCTCCGAGTTCAAGTCAGAGCCCAAACAAAAGGAAGTACCTTTTAATTTGAACCTGCTACCTAACTCAAGGCCGAAATTTATACTATGTTAAACTATACATTGAAATCTTTAAAACAGGCCCAATCGCAACATGGACCCAGGCCCCAACCGAATATGCAAATCAAACTTGGGCCTGGGTCGTTCATTTTAGCCTATGCCGAGTGGGATGGCTGCCGAACCTCAGTAACACTTCAGTTCCCATAAAACAAAATGTCCGTTGAAGTTATTTCATGTTACTTTATGCGAAGTGGTAATGCGTGATGTGATTCCAATTTTAACTAACATACCACTAACTAAATGGGAGCATCCGATTCAACAAATCTTTCAATAAAAATGAATATTTGTTTTTCTGATTTTTTCCTTATCTCAGATTCTCCTATCAACTGGATTGAAAAGTGATTAGGGAAAGGCTATAACTAATGAAGCGACTAATTGCTATATTCACAAAACTATTTTGGATAATTCATTATTAGATATGAAGCTAGCTACTTTGAACTCACTACTTTTGTCTAACAATTAGTAATACAAACTTTAGATTTTAAGCTAGATCAAGCTAACATCAATGATTGTAGAGTTCCACATGCTCATAAGAAAACATCAATTCAGTTTAACAGTCCCTAAGTAAAAGACAGTCTAAAATTTATGCATAGCAAGGCAAAGCTTAACAATACTAACTAACTATATCCAATATTTATTTAACTACACAAGTATATAACATTTCAGCAGGCAAACTTCAGGATCCAAAGAGTAAGCAATTTTTATTCCAGTTTCGAGCTCAGAGTTACAACAAACTGAATGTGTACTTGGAGATTGAATTACAACAAGAGAAAGGAGAGGTCACCAGCAGCAATATAACATCAGTACCACAACAAAACAACAGCAGATCACCAGCAATAATGGAGCAGTTAAAAGAATAGCCAGGACAGTACTAGATCGACCAGAATACAACCCAGGAACAAATAAAAAGAGAGCTTGACCCACAGCAGCCTTTACTGATTTTGAGTTAAACCAGAAATAGAATAGCAAGCTACTGAACCACTTCAACAGACCAAACCTCAACCAAAACTGACTTAATTAGACTCCAAACTCTTCAAAATCAAACCAGAACAAATCTGAATCTCAATGAAATAGTAACAACCTTAAAAACTGAATTCCTAGCCTTCTTTTACTTTTAAACTGATTCTCAACAACCAGCCAAGAACTCTTCAAAATGTTGTCTAAAGACTAACCAAGCTCTCAAGTTTTTTTTTTCAAGTTTTCAAAAATGCTCTTTTGAAACTGGTTTTCAGACTGATTTTCAGATTAAAAGCTTGAAGAAAATGCTCTCTCCCCATGTGAAGTCCCTTAACTCTGTCCAAACGCCTCTATTTATATCCCCAGACAGACCCCTCAACAGCCCTTGAAAAACTTAAACAACTGAGGGAAAAAGAACCCCCATGTTATTCCCTGTCACCCCACTATTATGTGTCTGATTCATTTTTTATTTCAAGTTATGGGTACATATTTGTTTAATCAATCCCTTTACCTCCCCATTATGTTTTGTTCCCCACAAATGTCTTATTCTAATGGTACACTAGCTTAGTGGGCAGGGCACTCGGGTTAAACAATTATCCAATTTTTTTAAGTCCCAAAATACCCCCTGAACCTACTGTGAACTATTGAAAATACCCCTGAAACACCTTCCCATTTGCATTAAACCTATCAGCTATAACCAATTCCCTAACAACTGAATGACTAAGGCTGAATTCTAATTGAACTGAATCAAAATCAAAGTTGTTTCGTAATCAATCACAATTTCAAGATCACGGCATACTACTTCATGTGTTTGGTTTAATCCTAAGTTGATTAAAGCCTAGGCTGGTTAACAGATTCACAATACCGGTTCGGGTAACAACTAAAAACAGACAGATTCAAGACATTCAACTGACTAATCAACTTCCAATCTTTGTGATGAACAATATCACAAGGCAACAACTACTGATCCTAGCAATTTTACCATTTCATTGTCGAAAGACGTTTCTCATACAACAATTGGAATTGAATTTAACGTGCAATAATCCAGGATTGATTCGCACTTCGATACAAACAGAAGTTATATCCAAATTAAAAACGACTTTTCAACATAAGCTTAATTCAAACCAGAAATTAAACAACTTACAAATTACAAGTATAGATGAACACGACTTTACCCAATCAACAGAAATCAGAACAAAGGGAAGAAAAAGAGAAGAGGAGAGGAGGTAATTGACAGAAATAACGAAAAATTAATCAAACAAACAATAAAACAACAAAAAGAGAAATTAACGAAACAGAAAATAACTTAGAAATTAGTCCCAGTTCCCACTCGTTCTTAATCGAAACTTTGATTTGAACTTGAAATCGACATGGGCCTTAATCGAGTGTTCTCGACTTGAGAACACACGACTAAGGCCGATGACGACCTCAATCTTCCTACATTGGCTTGATTCTAGGATTGACTCTGTAAGTCCCATTCAGTCGAACTAAGATTCGACGAGCTCCGCTATGATTCGAGCCAAACTACTATGGGTTTTGGGATGAGGGTAGTCTGGTGCTTAACTGGTGCAACTTTGGTAAGGGTTGGTGATGGTGCCGCCACCAGGGATTTTTAGGGCGGCGCTAGGGTTCTTATGGTTCAAAATGTTATTCGACAATTTCGGATGATATTCGAGGGAAAGGGGTTTGGATTTGGGATGAGGAGGCTGAGGGAAGTTTGGGGTGTATTTTTGGTAGGGTTTGGCGACTGACCGCCGGACACGGTGGAAGGACCGCTGGATTTTTTGAAGATTCGAGAGGGTAGGTTGTGATTCGAGGAAAGCTGATGGCAGATCGGGGATGGGGAGGTTAAGGTGAATCAATGGTGTAAATTTGGAGCTGATTGGATGCCCGCCGCCGGCGGAGGCGATTTTCGGCCGGCAGTTTACGGTGGAGGAAGGTGGCGTTACCTACGGTCTCTGAGGGGTGTAAAGATGATGAGAGAAGGGGGGTTTTGAGGGTAAGGGGTTTGGGGTTTTTGATATATTAGAATTAACCAATTAATTAGGGTCGTTGGATGAATAGAATCCAACGGCTCTGATTGATTGGTTAATTAAAACGGGGTCGTTGGCTACATGGGGATGCTGGATTGGTTCGGGGAGGGGCGGGTTTGGTTGATGGGCGATGGAGTGAGCTGTTGGATCAATTTAATACAATGGCTTGGATCAAATGGAACCAAACGATGTCGTTTGGTGGGGTGTAGAGACGGGTTGGATTGGGGACGGTCCTGGGCCGGTTTTGGGTGTGTATTTGGCTGATTTTTTGTTTGGACTGGGGATTTGGCCCAAATTTGACTCCTTCTTTCTTTATTTACTTCCAAACTATTTTTATGTTTTTTTTTCTTCAATTTTCTTTCTAATTAATTTCAAATTTAAACTAAAAATCCTAATGCAAATTATAAAACCCCAATTAACTCACAAATACTAATTAATGCTTAATAATAATTATCACACATATTAAAATAATAAATTAAAATAAAATCACACAATTTTGACATTAAACACTAAAATGCGGAGTATAAGCACACTTGATTACTCTTAATCGTAAAATTAAATCCTAGAATGGAAATGCAACATATTTTTGTATTTTTATTAATTTAACAAATAAACATGTGCAGACAAATGCAAAACAATAAGAGAAAAATAACACAAAATCCGCAAAAAATTGCAAGCAACATAAAACTATTTCATTTTGGATTTTTGGGAGTAATTCTCATATAGGGCAAAAATCACGTGCTCACAGCAGGTTGCACACTTTGCTCAACCATTTTCTAGTGTACCTCCTGCATGGGGTGCCTTCAGTGGTTAATCCAGCCGGCTTGGACCGAGCCAGTCCTAGCCGCCATGCCCGCTGAGATCTTGCTTTGAGTGTGTGATACCCATCACATGTTTAGAGTTTTCCGAGTTTTCCCCAGACTCAGGAGGGGTGCATCTCCACATACCACTCAGGCTCCACGAATTTAGTTAGGTCCACAAACTTCTCAGGCCATGAGTGCTGCCCAGTTGTCGCTCCACCTACACAGCCAGCTAAGAGTGGGGGATGTTAAGGTAGAGGTCACCCTAGAGAGGGAGTCCAGGTTAGGCCAAATTCTATGCATTTCCGAGCAGGACGGAGGCAGTTGTTTTAGACGCAGTCATTATAGGTATGGTTTCGGTTTGCCAAAGAGATGCATCAGTTATTTGATCCGAGATCCACTTATTCATTTGTGTCATCTTACTTTGCTCATATTTGTATGTATCTCATGATCTTTTGAGATCTCTTATTTATGTGTCCATGCCTATGGGAGATTCTATTATTGTGGACTGTGTGTATCGGTCGTGTTTAGTTGTTATTGGTGATTTTGACGACAGAGTTAATCTATTGTTGCTGAGTATGGTAGACTTTGATATTATCTTGGGCATGGACTGGTTGTTTCCCTATCATGATTGTCACGCCAAGACCGTGACATTGGCTGTGCCAGGTTTGGCACGGTTAGAGTGGAGAGGTGCATTGGATTATGTTCCTAGCAGGGTTGTGTCATTTCTAAAGGCTCATCGGATGAAAAGGGTTGTGATGCTTATCTAGAATTTGTGAGAGATGTCAGTGTTGATAGTCCTACCATTGAGTCACTTCCGATAGTAAGAGATTTCCCAGATGTATTTCTAGAAGATCTTTCGGGCATGCCAACCGATAGGGATCTCGATTTTGGTATTGACTCTTTGCCATGCACTTAGCCCACTTCGATTACACCATATCGTATGGCCCCAGTGGAGTTAAACAAGAAGTTGCAAGATTTGCTTGATAAAGGTTTCATTTGGCTTGGTGTATCACGTTGGCGTGCTCCGGTCTTGTTTGTAAAGAAGAAGGATAACTATGCATATGTGTATTGATTATCGGTTGTTGAACAATGTTATAGTGAAGATTAGATATCCATTGCCATGGATTGATGGCTTATTTGATTAGCTATAGGGTGCAGAAGTGTTCTTGAAGACTCATTTACGGTCAGGGTATAATCAGCTGAAGATTCGGGATCTGGATATTCTGTCGACTGCCTTTAGGACTCGACATGGTCATTATGAGTTCTTTGTGATGTCATTCGGGCTGACCAATGTCCCTGCATCATTTATGCACCTACTTAACAATGTATTTCGGCCATATCTTGACTCATTTATCATTGTGTTTATTGACAACATCTTGGTGTACTCCCGCTACCGGGAAGATCATGAGAAACACCTGAGGATCGTGCTCTAGATCTTGAGAGAGAAGAAGTTGTATGCAAAATTCTCAAAGTGTGAATTCTGGCTTGATTCGGTGGCATATTTAGGCCATGTGGTACCGAGTGAGGGGATCAATGTAGATACAAAGAAGATTGAAGTAGTTCACAGTTTGCCCAGACCGTCTTCAGCTACTAAGATTCGGAGTTTTCTTGGCTTGGCTAGGTATTATCACCATTTCGTAGAGGATTTCTCATTTATTGATGCACCAACGAGCAGATTGACCTACAAGGGTATTTCTTTTAGATGGTCTGATGAGTGTGCGGCGAGCTTTCAAAAGCTCAAGACTGCTTTGACTACAACCCTAATGTTTGTTTTGCCTACGGGTTCGGGGCCTTATACTGCGTACTATGATGCATCATGTATTAGCCTTGGCGCGGTGTTGATTCAAGATGGTAGGGTGATTGGCTATGTATATCGACAATTGAAGACCCATGAGAAGAATTATCCAGTCTACGACTTGGAATTGACAATTGTTGTTCATGCCTTAAAAATCTGGCAACATTATTTGTACGTTGTCCCTTATGAGGTCTTTACCGTCCACCTGAGTCTACAACATCTGTTCAAGTAGAAAGATCTTAACTTGCGATAGCGGAGATGATTATAGTTGTTTAAGGACTATTATATCATCATTTTGTATCATCTCGGGAAGGCCAATGTGTTGGCTGATGCCTTGAGTCGAAAGGCGGAGAGTTTGTGCAGTTTAGCATATTTACCGGTAACAGAGAGACCACTAGCCATGGATTTTTTAGGCCTTGGCCAACCAGTTTGTTAGATTGGATGTTTCATATCTCAATCAAGTTCTTGCTTGCGTAGTTTCTCGATCTTCTCTATATGATCGTATCATATAGCATTAGTATGACGACCCTTATTTTCTTTTCCTTAAGGACACCATTTAGCACGTCGATGCCAAAGAGGTTTCTATCAGTGATGACGGTGTGTTGCGAATGTAGGGGCAGTTATGTGTGCCTAATGTGGATGGGTTGCGTGAGTTGATTCTTGAGGAGGCCCACAGTTTGCGGTACTCCATTCATTAGGGTGCCACTAAGATGTATCAAGATTTAAGGCAACACTATTGATTCAGGAGGATAAAGAAAAACATAGTGGAGTATGTAGCTAGGTACCTAAATTGTCAGTAGGTGAAGCATGAACATCAGAGGCCAGGCGGTTTGCTCCAGAGCCGTGAGATTCCTAAGTGAAAATGGGAGCGTGTTGTCGCGCCCCAAACTTATGGAGGCGTGGCTAGAACCCGGTGTTGTACTGGCCCGAGCGAACCACTCTGAAACTCCTTTTCTTTTGCAACTATTATGGGCCAACATGTCCACAACTCGTAATATATAACTATAAGTGGGCAAACGCTATATCAATGAACTATCGTTCTTAAAACATGAATACATATGGGCCTTCAAGGACTTTGACCTCCCGTATAAAATAAACCTCTTTCTACAATGCCTCTAAGATTATTCGACATAAAATGGGATAAGGCCATTGCCTAAAAATAAGTCTGTAGCAGAACTCTGACACGATGACTTATTGACTCGGTTGCACTCCGAATGAAGGAGTCTTATCGATTATTTGCTAAATGCTAACCCGTCTACTATGAGGGCTCGTCAAACTGATTACCTATACCAGCAGGCATGAATGCAGCGTCCATAACAAAATGACGTCAGTACGAATAATATACCAAGTATGTAAAGCGGAATTGAAACATAACAATAAGTCAACATTAATTAAAAAGATATAAGAATCAACCTGAATCTCTGTATGTGCGCACTTATTATATATATATATATATATATATATATATATATATCCTCTTTGAGACTTTTACCCATATCATATGATGTATGACTGCCCAACTGATCAGTGGTAACTGCCCGACTTGTCATCGCACGGTGATAAATAAAGATGCATGTATGCTCAATCGGCCATAGCACGATGGAAAATGAATATGAATGACTACCCAACCGGTGGTAAATAATGATACATAACTGCCCAACCAGTGGTAAATGCCCGACTGGTCGTAGCCTGGTGGTAAATGCATGACCGCCCAATTAGCCGAAGCATGATGGTAAATAAATATGCATGTAACACTATATTATTAATATTAACATCTTTATCATATGCCTCAAGAGAAACTTAGGAACATACTTAGACATGCTTTGAATTACACTCTATTGGAACGAAAAATGTAAACATCCTTAACTACTAAGAGTAGAACCATATATGGAATGATATTTCGTTTAAATGTCGTTACTTGGATCATGCCAAAAGAAAGAAGGATTAGCCTTAACATACCTGAGCTGGTTCTCTTGACACTCCTTCTAACACACGACAATCATGACGGAACACGTCACGACAAGATCGAAGTAGGGAAAATCCGTATGATATTCTTGAGAAAGATTGCACCCTACTCCCTTAGAATGTTACCAAGGATTTTGTTATTGGGCACCCACGGACTTAAAAGAAATTTGATGTCGTACAGGTGATTGTGGACAGGTTGACCGATTTGGCTCATTTTATTTTGGTAGTGACTACCTATTATTTAAAACAGCTGGCTTAGATCTATATAAGCGAGATTGTCCGACTTCATGGCATTCTGGTATCCATCATCTCTAACTGGGGTACACAATTCACATCGCACTTCTGCAGAGCTGTACTGCGTGAGCTAGACACACGGGTTGAGTTAAGTACATCATTTCACCACTAGACGGACGGACAGTCCAAACACAACATTCAGATATTGAAAGATATACTTCGTGCTTGTGTTATGGATTTTGGGGGTTCTTGGGATCAGTTCTTACCTCTTGCAGAGTTTTCCTACAATAATAACTACCAAAGTATTCAGATGGCTCTTTATGATGCCCTATATGTTAGACAATGTCGTTCTCCAGTTGGTTTGTTTGAGCCACGAGAGGCTAAATTATTAGGCACGGATTTGGTTGAGGTGCCTTGGAGAAGGTCAAGTTGATCCAAGATTGGCTTCGCATAGCCCAATCTAGACATAAGAGTTATACGATCGGAAGGTTCGCGATGTTGTATTCATGATTGGAGAGCGAGTCTTGCTCCGGATTTCACCCATGATGGGTGTGATGAGATTTTGGAAGAAGGTCAAGTTGATCCCTAGGTATACCGGACCTTTTGAGATCCTTGAGAGGATTGGTAAGTTGGCTTACAAGCTTGCATTGCCACCTAGTTTATCTAGTGTCTCATGTTTCTATGCTCCGGAATTATTGTGGTGATCCGTCTCATGTTTTAGACTTCAACTTAGTCCAATTGGACAAGGATTTGACTTATATATAGGATTTGGTAGCTACCTTGGACAAGGATCACCCGGTCGAGGAGGCGACCTAGGAGACTAATCACGACATGCTGAGTCATTATCCTCATCTATTCATCACCTCAAGTAACCTTATGCACGCTCGAGGACAAATGTTTGTTTTAAGAGATCGAGGAATGTTCTCATTTCCCTTTTTATGCTTCATATAGTTTTATGACTTGCAGAGTTGGTTAGTTTAGTTCCGAGAAGCTTTCGGGTTAATTTGGGTCGTTTTGATTCTTGGCTTAGAAGCCTATATTAAAAATATTAACCAAACTTTGACTTTTGTTAATAGGACCCCGAAACTTTCTTTTTATGTCTCCGATAGCTTCGTATCATGATTTCGGACTTAGACATATGCCTCGAATTTATTTCAGAAGTTCGTAGGTTAATTTGTTTTGTTTGCAAAAATTTGGCAATTTGAAGTTGAAAAGTTTGACTGTGGACTGACTTTTAGCTATCGAGTTGGGAGTGTGATTTTGGGACTTGGAATAGGTCCGTTATGGTATTTAGAACTTATCTGCAAAATTTGGTATCATTTGGAGTTGATTTGATAGGATTCAGACGTCTAGTTGTAATTCTAGATATTCTTGAACTTTACTTTGAAATTCGTGCGCTTTAATGTTTGATTCATAGTTCTAAAAGTTATTTTTGTGTTTTGATCACGCGAGCAAGTTCGTATAATATTTTAAGACTCGTGTGGGTGTTTGGTTTGGAGCTCCAAAGGCTCGGATGAGTTACGGATATGTATGGAATGGATTTGAAATGAAAATGTGTTGCTGGTTCTCAGTTATCGCAATAGCGAGCACCAGCCTCGATACTGCAAAGGTGACAGTGGGGGCTCATATGTTGCAATTGCGACTACCCCTTCACATTTGTGAAGACAGTAGGAGTTTAGCTTGGATGGAATTTGCAAACAATGGTTCGCTTTTTGCAAGGATGTCCAGTTCACAATTACAAAGCCTCTTCTCGTAATTGTGATGATGCATGAGGCTGTCAGGGTTCGCAAATGCGAGCCTTGGTCCGCAATTGCAAGGATTTGCACTGTGTCGCAAATGCGACAACTTCAGCTAGTACAAAGGGCTGGGTGATGGGATTTTCAACATATTCTCTCATTATAGATCCCTAGACTCGGTAGGAGACGATTGGGAGGGGATTTTCACCTGCAAACATTAGGTAAGTGATTAGAATCTATTTCTAATCATATTCTATCAATATACCTTAGATTTTAACATCAAAATCATGTGAATCAAAGTAAAAATTTGTAAAACTTTGCCAAGTTTTTGAAAAATAAGAATTTGAGTTTTGAGAGTCAATTTGGACTCAGATTTGAAACTAATCTTATATATGTACTCGTGGGGTCATGGGTAGTCGGAATCTACCATTGAATCTGGTTTTGGTTAGGTGGGCCTCGGATTGACTTTTGTTGACTTTTTGGGAAAACTGTAAAGATCAATACTTTATTTATTATAATTATTTTCTCTTGCATTAGTTAATGATACTAAGTCAATTTTTGTTAGATTTGAGCCGTGTGGAGGCGAGTTTTAAGGGGAAAGCGATTTTCGAGGGTTGAATTGGCCTAGTTGAGGTAAATATCTTGCCTACTTTGTGTAGGGGAAACTACCCCTTATGATTGGTATTGATTAATTCATTTGTGTTATGTGAAAGTCATGTACGCAAGGTGATGATACACTGTCACACCTCCATTTTTACCACCCGAGGGGGATATAAGGGATTTTTTCCCATTAAAGTGACATTATTCGAAATGGAATTATTTAATTAATTTATCATAGTCGCCACCCAAGGGGGATATAAGGGATTTTTTCCCAGATAATTTAGAAGACTCAGGGAGAAGAGGGTTTCGTAACAATTTATATACAGTTCAAACAATATCAAAGCGGTAAAAAGCGACATTTAGCACATTAAGCTCAAACATGTAAAAATCAGATAATAAATAAAAGCCAATTATAACAGTTATTCTAAGTTCGAATTCTTGAACCCTGAACCAAAAGTTCTGAGTTTTGATCCCCAGCAAATTCACCAGAGCTGTCACACCTCCATTTTTACCACACAAGGGGGATATAAGGAAGTTTTTTCATTTAAAGTGACGTTATTCGAAATGAAACTATTTAATTAATTTATCAGAATCGCCACTTAAAATAGTTTATTTGGTGTCCCAAGTCACCGGTTTATTTTAAAATCTCAAATCGAAGAAATTTCGACTTTATTTAAAAGTCTGTGAACCAGAAATTCTAAGTAAGGAATTCTGTTAACCCGGAAAAATGCGTTAGGCATTTCTGGGTTCCGTGGTTCGAGCATGGTCGCTTAAACTATTAATAATTGGCCTAAATATCTTATTTATTACAAATTTTAAACCTATTGTGCATTTTTAACTTTTTAACCGATTTTAATAATTTAAACTTTTTTTTAGGATTTATGAAATTATTTCTTGAACAAGTTATGATTCTCGTACACTTGTTGTTTTGGAGTACACCGCAAACCATGCTAGATTAAATGCACCTGCGGTTCGTGACATGTTTAATTTATTATTATTATTATTCAAAAGTTGTTATGGTCATGTCACATAAAATGCACACCTAAATTAGGAATTATGTATCGTGACCATGACACGAAAACGGTACCTATAGCCACGATGAATTATTAATCGCGCCTAAAGCAAACTACGATATTCATGATTTAGGATTATTGTGAAGGTATTGAATTATGGATGTAACATTATGGAAAGAGTGTACCTCAACATTAAGCATGAGGTGGATGCTTTATTCAATGATTAATAAGAGAAATTCATTATCTTTAATCGGCTCATAAAGTACAAAATGAAACATAACAGTACAGAGAAATGCTTCAAGAGAATATATATCAAGACAAGAACATAGGTTATTAATTTAACATTTTCATGAAAACTTAAATCATCAATTGCCCCAAATAAGCCATCAAAGCTTCAGAATTTACAAAAAAATGAATTTCACCATTAGGGGGCAAAATCTTGATAGTAGAAATTAGGGGGCAGCACAGCAATGGAAGTCAAAAAAAGCTTCCCATCAGCACGAATTTTGCAATCAAATGAGCCTATGTTACACGCGCACACAACCAGGTATTGTGAAACATTTCAAGTACTTAGACATTAAATCCCATTGAGTTGTGCAGAAGCCTAGACATCAAATTCAAGGAATTCACAAACTAAGAGATAAAGAAACATTGTATTAATTCATTTCAATCAAACAGACATACAAAATTAATCCTTCATAGGAACCGGTCAAAAATATAACTTGAAACTATAATTCAACATTCAATAATCTTTATTTTTCTCTTTAACTATTAATTACTTCCACCCAAATAATCACCTTAAGACCATATCCTTAGGAATTGATTAAATGCTAATGATTACCAATAAGATCAGGATATTGAACAAGATAATTTCAAAGCATTATACACCTATCTGCAGCAATTAACTACCAAATAAAATAAGACCTCCAGTCTAACCAAAACACCAACAAATTTTATAACATTGTCAGGAAGGAATAATTGCATAAAGGCAATAGCAAATCAGAAATTCATTGAAGACAAAGGAACTTGACTATTTTTGACATAACAGTGGCTCAAAGTCACATGAAGGTACCTGATTGTGCAGGGATCACCTTTAAAATTGCCAAATAAAGCTAGATAAGGAGGAAACGTTGGAGTTCAGATGCAGTTTATTTGCAAAACAACTTCAATTACCAGTTGAAATCAACTGAAAAAACCCAAGGAAATGTGCATAAAATCTTCAATGCTCGATTTCACTTCAAGTTCTACTTGAAATATTTATTTTATGCATTTATTTAGAGCTTTTGTTTTTGTTCTCATACAGATCTTTGAATTCGAATTCAGCATGTGAGTGTGTGTGAGGAATTTGGGCCTTTTTCCTCTTCATGCGGCTAGGATCTTTTTTTCTTATCAGGAAGGGGAAAGTTGCGCCTGTTTTTGTTCTAACCTAGGGGTTCTCTCATTATCTAATGTTAGGTTAATTTTTTGATAGGGTACGTTATAAATGAAGAGGGGATCTGGGTCAGGTAGGTTAGTTTGGGCCGGGGCAGACGGGTCTAGGCATTTGGGCCACCTCTTTTGGCTCAATTCTATACAACCAATTTCCTACTTTAGATTTTTATAAACTCTAGCCATTTAAAAATCATACCTTAAATAAATCTAATTTTATATGGCTAGCCTATTTATTTATTTTGCCTAATGATTGATCAATGCAACTAATTAATTAAGAATGCAATTTTTGTTTTTTGATTTTGGTTATTTAAATGATGCATCTAGCAATATAATTAACTCTTAAATGTAAATTAAACCTAAGATAGCATAAAATAAAATGTGACAATTTTTTATGATTTTAAAATATTAAAAATGCATGAAATGCAACTAAATAAATAAAAACTCCTAAAAATTAATTAATATTTTTTGGTCTATTTTTAGGAGTTATTTTCATGTACGACAAAAATTAGGTACTCAGTGTTGCCCCTCTTAGCTCGGAAACATGAAGAGTTTTTAGGCAAAAATAAAGTGGGCAATTACGAGCAATTTTTGCCTGTTTGAAACTCCATTTGAAAGCATTTTGAAAAAGTTTGACCGAACCTTGCTTTGGAGGTTGCCTACATATCCTTGTCTATAAAGAAATCAGGTCAGTGTAGTTTTGGAAGTTTTGGCAGCTGAGACTACCAGAAAACTGTGATTTCACTGTTGTTGTTGCTGTTTCTGCTTGCTGAACTCCTTATTACACCGAAATAAAATATGAAAAGCTAAACAAGTTAATCCTATCAACTATGCGTTACAAGATTTCTATCTATAAACCCTCTAAAGCTTGATCTTGAGTCTTAGTTGGTTCTTCCTGCATACTCTGATCTGGATCTTGATGCTCGTTAGCTGCAACCGCTGGTTCATTATTCGTCAGCTTTTTGGATCAAGGCGTGACATGCAAAGCTTATGACTTCAATTATATTTTGAGCAGTCCGCATCTTTTCTCCACTTTTACACTTAAAGCTCACTTCTTTTTCTTGTTTTTCTTTTCTTTTATTTGGATTGAGACTCCTTCTTTTGGTCATCTCAAACCTTGTGCCTCACGGTGAAAACCTGTTCAGGCATCAAAGCAAACAAACGAACGAAATGTTCTGCCCCACTTTTCACTAGCAACATTTCGTGAGTTATTATAATAAAAATCTAAACTATTTCTTTATTGAAAGCAATAAAATTAGGATTATACATACTTGGAAAAAATAGATAAGGGAGGGGAGCCCCATATCTATAATGAAATCAACTATGGAATGGAGACCTTATGTTGAAAAAGAACCCCTAAACTAAAATCAACTAGGGAATGGAGACCCTATATAGAAAAAGTGACTAGGAAGTGGAGACCATATGTAAAAATGACTAGGGAGTGGATATCCTATGTCTAAAGTAACTTCAACTAGGGAGTGGAGACCCTTTTGCCACCATACGTTGGCAAAGCGACTAGGGAGTAGAGACCCTATGTCTAAAATAACTTCAACTAGGGAGTGGAGACCGTATGTTGGAAAAGCAGACTAGGGAGTGGAGACCCTATGTTGGAAAAGTGACTAGGGAGTGGAGACCTTATGTCTAAAACAAAATTAACTAGGGAGTGGAAACCCTATGCTGGAAACGCGACTAGGGAGTGGAGACTGTATGTCTAAAATAAATTCAACTAGGGAGTGAAGACCCTATGTTGGCAAAGCTACTAGGGAGTGGAGACCCTATGTCTAAAATAAATTTCAACTAGGGAGTGGAGATCCTATGTTGGAAAAACGACTAAGGAGTGGAGACCCTATGTCTAAAATAACTTCAACTGGGGGGTGGAGACCCTATGTTGGAAAAGCAGACTAGGGCAGAGACCCTATGTCTAAAACAAAATCAACTAGGGAATGGAGACCATATGTTGGAATACTGACTAGGGAGTAGAGACCCTATGTCTAAAATAACTTCAACTAGGGAGTGGAGACCCTATGTTGGAAAAGAGACTAGGGAGTGGAGTCCCTATACCTAAAATGAATTCAACTAGGGAGTGGAGATCCTATGTCTAAAATAAAATCAACTAGGGAGTGGAGACCCTATGTTGGAAAAGCGACTAAGGAGTGGAGACCCTATGTCTAAAATAACTTCAACTACGGGGTGGAGACCCTATGTTGGAAAAGCAGACTAGGGAGTGGAGACCCTATGTCTAAAACAAAATCAACTAGGGAATGGAGACCCTATGTTGGAATAGTGACTAGGGAGTGGAGACCCTATGTCTAAAATAAATTCAACTAGGGAGTGGAGACCCTATGTTGGAAAAGCATACTAGGGAGTGGAGACCCTATGTCTAAAATAAAATCAACTAGGGAGTGTAGACCCTATGTTGGAAAAAATATAGCTAGAGATTGGGGACCCTAGGCTACCATGATTTTGAATTTTTCTTCTCTTCTTCTTCTTCTTCTTCTTTTTTTTTTAATTATTTATTTCATGGAATGAGTGAATGTGGGAAAGAATTTTGGAAAGGACTTCCCGTTTTTTGGATTGTTGCTGCAAAACTATTTCTAGCCCTTGTGCAGTTTCTTTTTGGTTGCACCTGCTTCTTGTAAGGTTGCTTTGAATTACAGATGTTTCCTCTTTTTCAAATAAAGAACAATTTGTCAGTTTGGAATGGTGGTTGGTTTTGTGGCCTTGATTATTTCAACCACTTGATCTCGTCCCCTTTCATCTGCAACTGGTTGTTTCCTCAATACCGATTGCATTTCTAACCCTGGAGAAACTCTGGCTTTTCCAAACTTTGCCATGACGGTTGGTCGGTGAAACTCAACCTTTTCGACTTTATTTTGCCTTCGAAGGCCTTTCCTTTTTGACTTTCTTTTCTTCTTCTTTTTTTCTTTTTTTTTCCTTCGCAGCATCAGGGGACTTTTGCTCCTCAAACTTTGGCGCAATGGCTAGTCGCATGGAACTTTACCTTTTTCAACTTTGTTTCGCCTTCGTAGGCCTTTCATTTCTGGCTTCTTTCTTCCAACTTTAGTTTCAGATCATTTGGGTACCTTGGCTTTTCAAAACTTTGCCGAGACGGCTAGCCACGTGGGACTCAACCTTTTCAACTTCCAAGAGTTTTCAATTTCAAAACATCAGCCACCATGGCCGGTCGATTTGATGCCTCTGAAGAGGCTAGGTGCCTTTTGCATATTGGCTTGTATCAAATGAGAACCCTGTAAATCAATCTTACTATCCTTTCTTTGTCTTAGTTTCGGAACAGAGTTAGACCGAAAGGGATTCAAAGAAAAAAAACAGTGGAATGGAGAGTGAGTTTAAAACAAGAAGTGTCCCTTTCGGAGACAGAAAAAGAGGACTTACTTGGAGTATACGCGAACTTCAATGAACATGACATGCCTTTTAGACTGGATTCCTGATCTGTGTAAACCGTCCGACTCTCAGAAATTCATCACAACTTTTTCCTCAAAATTGAGAAACCTTGACAGGACTCTGTCGATACCAATGGTTGTGAGGATCCTCTTTTCGATCAGGGGCGCCCTTTGCGGGTTTTTACGAGCTGGCCTCTCTTATTTCTCTTCTCACCATCGCCTTATAGTGTTCGTTGCGAGTTTTCACTAACAAGACTCTCTCATTTTCAATTTCTCTGCTTACCATCGCTTTACGATGCCCATGTGGGTTTTCACCAATAAGACTCTCTCATTTTGATTGCATCGGATCCAAGTAGTTGCATTCTCCAAATCTCGAACATTCTCACCGATTGAACGGAAGGACTTGAATGGCATTTTGGGGTAAAAAGAATTTGGATTAAATTACAACTTTGGAACCATTCATGCGGGATCATCGCCGAAACATTATAACATCTGCCCTAGTTTCACTTTTGTGGAAATTTGGATTTTTGTTTCGGTGTGACTGAAACCCAGAGAGGCTGCTTACATATCCTTTCAGAATCAAGTCGAACGTAGTTCAAGAAACTTTGTTTTTTGTTTTTCTTTTGTTTTTCTATTTTGTTTTCTTTTTCCTTTCCTTTCCTTTTCCTCTCTTTTTTTTCATTTTTCATTTCAATTTCTTTGTCTTTAATTTCCCACTTCTTCTTTTTTGCATCTTTCTTTTTCTTCTTTTTTTTCGACAATACTTTCTGATTTCAAAGAGGGTAATCAAAGAAGAGTAACCGGCTCAAAGGGTTTGCAAATGGTTGATAGTGTTTGGGTAGAGAAAATAAAAGTCTTCTTCATCCCAACCGGAGAACATTTATGCTATATAGAGGATCCAACATAGTACCTTTTGACTGCATTTGCATTGACACTTGTTTTAGTACATTTCCTTCAATGTGTCCCAAGTACAACGCACTCTTTTGGCAGTACTCTTGTTACAATGCATGGACCTTTACAATTTGGAACTAATTTTCCTTCCGTTGTTCCAACTCTTTGTTTTATTTTCTTAAACTTATCTTCATTGTGATCTAATTCTTGATTCATTATTTTGAGGTATGACAGCATTTCAAGATCTGGGCATAAAGTCCGCAAGCATGTCATGTTATTAAAATCTGCATTTAACAAAACTGAAAAGAGAATAAGAAAAAAATGACAAGATTAAGAAAAGAGACATCCCTGGAAGAATTTTTTTGTTTGATTTTTTTTAATTGGTGATTTTTTTTTTAATTTCAAAGATAGAAGGGTTTACATCGAAAAGTAAGATAATAAAGTAAAATATCTGGATCACACCCTGAGATAATCCGGACGCAGAATGGATAGCAAGACTGGCTACTAAAACTCCCATCTGAAGGGAACTTTCATGTTTGGCGACCATTTTTTGGCTTTTATTTTGTTTTGGCAATGGTTACAATAACCTTCAATGCCAGATCAAATTTCTCATCTTTACAAATTGTTCCGACTATTGGCCCAGTGTTCTGAGCAGGCAACAGATTGTTCATCACATCGGGAGTTTCTTCATCCTGAAAAATAATTCTTTCAGCTTCAATCAAGTCTTCAACTGCCCTTTTAAGGATCCAACAGTCTTTGGTACTATGTCCTACTGCCCCAAAGTGGTATTCACATCTAGCATCAGCTCAGTTCAAGGGGGACTCGGGGTTGGCCTGTTCGGGACCACTACCTGAAATAGATTTAGCCTGATTAGCTTTTGGAACAAACTTGAATACGATTCACTAATAGGGGTGAACTGATTCTTTTTTAAATGCTTTTTTGGGCGAGGATAGTATTGGGGATCATTTAGTTGGGGACTATATGGAGCTTGGCAAGGATGGGCATTTCTGGGAGGTGGAGATTGGTTTTGTGTATGATATTGTGCTCGTGGGTAAGGTTGCGCGTTCATCACCGCATAGGAAGGCGGTTCCATGGCGTAAGCAGCATCTTGAAGGGGATAATAATGTTGAGGGACCTCAGGAGGCATATATGATTGAGTGAATGACCTGCGGGCCTCCCTCGAGCTTGAAGCCATCATGGCTCTTTCTTTTCTCTCGTTTTCATTTATCAAACCCTCTGAACCATTTTGAACATTTGGTGATGTGGCTTTAAAAGCAACATGACTCAAGATTCGACCCGTTTTTAGCCCATATTTTACCATCTCCCCAATTTTGATAGCCTCAGCAAACAGCTTTCCCATAGCGGACATCATATTTTGGAAGTAGTCAGCCTCTTGGGCCTGCAGAAAGACTGTGACCATTTCAATTTCGTCCATTTGTGGCTTTACCCTGGCAGCTTGCTCACGCCATTTGACGGCATATTCGCGGAAGCTTTCAGCGGTTTTCTTTTTCAAATTGGACAAAGAGTTTCTGTCGGGAGCGATGTCCACATTATACTGGAACTGGCGGACAAAATCTCGGGCCATATCGTCCCACACATGCCAATGGGTAATTTCTTGATCTGTATACCACTCAGAAGCAATTCCGGTGAGGCTTTCCCTAAAATAGGCCATTAGCAGCTCCTCTTTTCCACCATCGCTTCTCAACTAGTTACAGTATCATTTCAAGTGAGCGACCGGGTCTCCATGCCCGTCATACTTCAAATTTTGGCATCTTGAAGCCAACTGGAAAGTGGACATGGGGAAGCATACAAAGTTCAGAGTATGAGACACACTTTTGGCCACTCGGACCTTGTAGGTTTTTCAGGATTTGTTCCAGGCTCTTCATCTTCCGAGCCATTTCTTCTTGCTCGGGATTTTTAATCACCTTTTCTTGCTCCACTGAGAGATCATATTGTAGAGGTTGAGTTAAAGAGTACGGGGTCACATATGTTATTTCTGATTGAAGTTGTGAACCTTGAAAGGTAAACATTGGAGGCTCAACATACGATGGTGGTAAAGTTGGTTGTGATATGGTGCAGACTGGTGCTGCAGAGGAGGTGACCTGGAAACTGGAGCCATGCCAGGAACATTGGACAGGATTGGAGGGTGCCCATACGAGATAAGCGGGTTGGGCACAGGGGCGTTAGTAACCTCACCTGACCTGGGAATCAACTCATGGAACCCAGGGATTGCACTTGGCGATTCCCTACCATTAGATCAGGCGTCCCACATTTCCAACATGCGGAGATGCAACATCTTATTCTCCTCAGTAGCTGCTGATTTTAGCTATAGAATAGTCGATGACGGGCTATCCTTAGGATCAATGATTTGTAGATTGCTTGCGGAAGCAATCGGTGCCTTTGGATCTTGTGAAGGAGGAAAGGCTAGACTACCAACAAAACCAACCACCAAAATCTAGCTAGTTTGCACATCCAACAACCTTGTTAGTTTTGAGAAACATAACAGATAGGAAATCGCATGTTTGGATGCAATGCACCTAACAGTTAAACGCTTCTACCATGTGTTTGAACGGTTTCATGTTTCATCCCAACCTTAACTAGCCTTTCTGTCGCTCTTTTATTTTTTGGCACTCTCTTTTCTTTTTCTTTGTCACTTTTTTTTATTTTGTCGCTCCTTTTTTTTCTCTTTTCTTTTTTCTTTTTTCACTCAATTTTTCTTTATTTTTTTACATTATTTTTCACTCAATTAATTTTATGGCTATGATCGAATCCAATAGGGATTGCCTACGTATCATGACGCCTCATGAATCAGAACTTGCGTAGTTCGGGAAGATTGGGAATGGAGTAAATAAACTAATTTTTTTTTTACTTTTCTAAAACTCAGACCATAAAAGCTTTAAGAAAAGGAAAAATATTTTTTGATTTGAATTTTTTTTTTGTTTTTAAATTTTCAAAAGAAATGATTTAAAAGAAGGAAATATTTTTTTGCAGATTTTTTATTTTGAAATTATTTTATTTTTTGAAAGAAAGACTTCTAAAAAAATTTCTTTTGATTTTAAAAGTGAAAAGAAAAAATATCTTTTTTTTTGAATTTTTATTTGTTTTCTCTTTTTCTAAAGAAGAAAGAAAATATTTTTTGGCTTTTGGATGTTGCCTCTTAATTTTCGAAAGAGGGACCTTTTAAGAAAATAATTTAGATTTCTGAGTTTGTTTGTTTTATTTATTTTTTTTCGTAAGAAAGACTCTAGAAAGAAGAAAACTATTTTTTTGAGTTTAAATTTTTTTTTTAATTTTCTAAGAAAATGCTTCTAAGGAAGGAATTAAAGGGAAATATTTTTTTTTGAATTTTTTTGTAAAAATTGGGACCGGAACCGATGAGGTTTGCCTATGTATCTCACATCCTGTGAGAATCTGACACATGTAGTTCGGTCAGTTTTGACGGAACAAAGGAAATTTGGCATTTGAAAATTTTGGGTCAGTTTGAAATGACTTTTCTTTTTTCAGAATTTCGGCAGAGCTTCAAAATTTTCTAATACCTACCTCACTCTTGTTTTTTTATTTTTTATTTATTTTCTTTTTCAATATGCAAGTCGAAACAAATAGATGCGCAAGTAGCACGTAAGATGCATCAAGATGGTCTTTTTAATTTGGATACACCTGTCCTAGATGGATCCAACCCCTATGTTGAGTCCCAAAGTCAAATGCACGTGATGTAAACAAGAAGTCCTACTAGGGATCCGGCATGAGGCTATGTTATACTAGGTTTAAAAACCTGGGTGTATTGTTCTAAACCTGGCTTATCCGAGCGAACAGCTCAAGCCGGGGGTGGGGGCAGCGTACCTGGAATATAGAAGCTTTATCGGCTTTGTAACTTGTCCGAACCTCGTTCTAAAATTGGGATGACTCTAACAGAAAAGAAGTCACACGAAGTGCACACTTCCCAGATGATTTAGAAAACTCAGAGAGAAGAGGGTTTTGTAATAATTTATATACAGTTCAAACAATATCACAGCGGTAAAAAGCGATATTTAGCACATTATGCTCAAACATGTAAAAATCAGATAATAAATAAAAGCCAACTATAACAGTTATTCTAAGTTCGAATCCTTGAACCCTGAACCAAAAGTTCTGAGTTTTGATCCCCAGCAGAGTCACGAGAGCTGTCACACCTCCATTTTTACCACTCAAGGGGGATACAAGGGAGTTTTTCAATTAAAGTGATATTATTCGAAATGAAATTATTTAATTAATTTATCAGAGTCGCCACTTACAATAGTTTATTTGGTGTCCCAAGTCACCGGTTTATTTTAAAAACTCAAATCGAGGAAATTTTGACTTTATTTAAAAGTCTGCGAACCAGAAATTCTAAGTAACGAATTTTGATAACCCGAGAGAAGGCGTTAGGCATTTCTGCATTCTGTGGTTCGAGCACGGTCGCTTAAACTATTAATAATTGGCCAAAATATCTGATTTATTACAAATTTTAAACCTATTGTACATTTTTAACTTTTTAACCGATTTTAATAATTTAAACTATTTTTTAAGGATTTATGGAATTATTTCTTGAACAAGTTACGATTGTCGTACACTTATTGTTTTGGAACACACCGCAAACCACGCTACATTAAATGCGCCCGCGGTTCGCGACATATTTATTTTATTATTATTATTCAAAAGTTATTACGGTCGGATCACATGAAATGCACACCTGAGTTGGGAATTATGTATCGTGACCATGCCAAGGGAACCGTACCTATAGCCACGAGGATTTATTAATCGCGCCTAAAGCAGTCTGCGGTGTTCATGATTTGGGATTATTATGAAGGTATTGAATTATGGATGTAACATTGTGGAAAGAGTGTACCTAAACATTAAGCATGAGGTGGATGCTTTATTCAATGATTAATAAGAGAAATTCGTTATTTAATCGACTCATAAAGTACAAACTGAAACATAGCAACAACAACAAACCCAGTTTGATCCCAACAGGTGAGGTCAGGGAGGGTAGTTTGTACGCAGACTTTACCCCTACCTAATGGAGGTAGAGAGGTTGTTTCCAATTGACCCTCGGCTCAGGAAGGACAAGAAGAAGAAGTAAAAAAAGGGGGGAAGGGATAAAGGATAAGCAGTACCAATAATAGCAGCATGGAATACAATACCTGAGACAAACACAACAACTTAATGTAATAGAAATCTAAGAATATGAAGGGACATGCATGCTACTAAGATTAACGGTGAACAACTATAAACTACCTACTAACCTTCTACATTAATCATCGACCTCCACAACCTCCTATCAAGAGCCATGTCCTCAGTGAGCTGAAGCAGCGCCATATCGTGTCTAATCACCTCTCCCCAGTACTTCTTAGGCCTACCTCGACCTCTTCTCAAACTCTACATAGCCAATCTCTCACACCTCCTGACAGGAGCATCAATGCTTCTTCTCTTAACATGTCCGAACCATCTCAGCCTCGACTCCCGCATCTTGTCCTCCATAGAGGCTACTCCCACTATGTCCCGGATAGCTTCATTCTTAATCATATCTCTCCTGGTAAACATACACATCCATCTCTACATCCTCATCTCTGCTACTCTCATTTTCTGCAGATCGGAGTTCTTGACTGACCAACACTCAGCCCCATACAACATAGCCGGTCGAACCACCGCTCGATAAAACTTACCCTTAAGTCTTAGTGACACATTCCTATCACACAGAACACCGGAAGCGAGCCTCCACTTCATCCATCCCGCTCTGATGCGATGTGCGACATCTTTGTCAATCTCCCTGTCACCCTGGATAATAGACCCGAGGTACTTAAAACTCACTCTCTTGGGGATAACTTGAGCATCAAGCTTAACCTCTACATCTGCATCATGGGTCATGTCACTGAATTTGCACTCCAAGTATTTTGTCTTAGTTCTACTCAATTTAAAACCTTTAGACTCCAAGGTATGTCTCCAAACCTCCAACCTCACGTTAACTCCGCTACGCATCTCGTCAATCAACATTATATCATCGGCAAATAGCATGCACCAAAGCACCTCCCCTTGGATGTGTCGCGACAGTACATCCATCTGCAAGGAAAATAAAAATGGGCTAAGAGCCGATCCCTGGTGCAACCCCATCACCACAGGGAAATGCTCCGAATCACCCCCCCCCCCCCCCCCCCCCCCCCCCCCCC
>MU739942.1:129539-139704 GCA_026770625.1 Nicotiana glauca
AATATTTTTGTCATCTATCATAATTTAAGCGACCGTGCTAGAACCACGGGATTCGGGGGTGCCTAACACCTTCCCTCGGGTCAACAGAATTCCTTACTTAGAATTTCTGGTTCGCAGACTTCATTTGGAAAGTCGAAATTTCCTCGATTCGGGATTTAAATAAATCGGTGACTTGGGACACTTTAATTTATTCCAAGTGGCGACTCTGAAATAAATAAAACAATCCCATTTCGAATATTGTCACTTTAAATGGAAAAACTCCTTTGCATTTGCCCTTCGAGGTAGGTGCGCAAAAAGGAGGGGTGACAGCTCTGGCGACTCTGCTGGGGATAAGAACCCAGAACCACTGGTTCAGGGTGTAAGAATTCGAGCTTTGAATAATTGTTGTATTTGGCTTATTTATTATCTGATTTTATTATATGTTTGTCTTAATGTGCTAAATGTTGCTTCTACCGCTTTGATATTTTGTGAACTGTATATAAACTGTGCCGATACCCATCTCTCCTCTGAATCTTCTTGAATTTAACATCGGGCATTTGCTGGACATAGCCTGTTTTTCTTTGAGATAGCCGAGGTGCTTGGCACCCGGTGAATGATTTAGTCACACATGTTTTAGGCGGGGAGTACCACCAGTTAAGCCGGAAAGCCATGCTACCGGTACACTGACCCTCCTCGGCTCGAGTTGTCCGCTCGAGTAAGCCAGTCTAGATACCTTCTCCAACAGGATATCAGCTTAGAATAACAAAGCCTCATGCCGGATCCCTAGTAGGAACGTTTGTTTGCATCATGTGCATTTTTGACTTAGGAGACTCAACACCTGGGTTGGGTCTGTCTAGGACAGGTGTACCTGAAACGAAAAGACCACCATGATGCATCCTGTTTGTGCATTTATGTATTTCGGACCTGCATGCTGACCGACTTTATTTGAAAAGAAAAAAAATGAAAAAAAAAAGAAAAGAAAGAAAATGGGTTTGAAGAAAAAGAAAAACACCAGTGTATAGGGTTAAGGGATTTAATCATATGTCTTGAAAGTACCAAATAATACCGAAACTCTGGTAAATTTTGAAAAAAAAGAGATGAAAAAGAGGTCTCATTTTTCTAACAAGGTAGTTTGTTTTGTTGAACTGCGCAAGTTTGATTCTCACCGGACGTGGGATACGTAGGCAACCCATATCGGGCTCAACTAATTTTGCTTTTTCAAAAAAAAAACAATAAGAAAAAGAAAAAAAACAAAATGATAAATTTAGGAGGATGTCCTTAGTCAAGGTAACACTATTTTTGGGAAAACAGCCAAACGCCTCGAAGGACTGGTTTCGCAAGAACAGTACCTATGTGTCATACCTGATTCTATTACACAGCCTTCAAATCTTCTTCAAGTGCTGAAAGGCCGTATTAACATGATCAATTTTTTTAAGCAATAAAAAAAATTTAGGCTTAGGAAAGTTTTAAGTTTTATTTTTTTTATCTTTTCTAGGATCAACATGGTTCCCTCGCAAAGAATTGGTCAGAAAAGGGCAAGAGATGAGACTCCTCCTATGTTTAATTCGAGATAAAACCCCGAGCCTTCTCTGTGATTGGTGGGCTAGTTTTGCTGCCTGGGAAAGAAATCAAGTCTTCAAGCACCTCAAGTTTCTTCCAGACATCATGGGAATTGAGCCGGACAGGGATCTGATTGGGGCCTTGGTGAGTTTCTGGGACTCTACGAATAATGTCTTCAGATTCAAAGATTGCGAGATGACACCCACTTTAGAAGAATTAGGTGGGCTCACAGGATTCGGGAAGGATCTTTACAGGAAGAAACCCGCCGCTCCCAGAAAAGTGGGTGTGAATAACTTTTTGAAGAAATTAGGCCTCCGTCGAGTCCCAATGGGTTGCTTAAACGAAGGATGGGTTCCGTTGGAATATCTTTACGACAGGTTTGGTGACAAGGAAGGATTTGAAAAATTCTCAACCACAGAATTTTTCAACCAATTAAGTTATGACGCCTGGGGAGATTTGAGAACCTTCGCCTTCATGATTGCTTTTCTAGGGACCATGGTTTTTCCCGAGCGTGATGGGCGTATCAGAATTCGTTTATCAACAGTGGTCTCATACTTGCAAAGTAGCGAAGAACACACTATTCTTCCTATGATCTTAGGGGACATTTTTCGGGCATTAACTCGATGTCAAGAAGGCGGAGATTACTTCGAAGGATGTAACATCTTGCTGCAAATGTGGTTCATAGAGCATCTCTATCATCACCCGATCGTGATAAATTTCAACGTAGATTGGCTGAACTACATTCGTTGCCATCCAAGCAGGGCTGCACGTTGTAATCTTCCAAACGGATTAAAGGCCTGGCGGGAATCGCTTAGTTCTTTGAAAGCAGACAAACTCACTTGGAACTATTATTGGTTCCCTTCTGCTAAGGTTATGCACATGTCAACGTATCGCCCGTTCTACATACTAATGGGTTTCAGGGGTTTCCAGCCATACGCCCCATTACGCGTCATGCGCCAGTTAGGGAGAGAACAGAAAAGGCCCCCGACCGAAGATATGCGTCCGTTCATGTGGGAATTCACAACAGAGGAACTCCCAAGAGAATCTTATGCACAGAAGGTATGGTTTGGTAGTCGACTCTCTGACACCGATGAAATGGTTGCCGACCGGGAACGAGGAGAAGTAAGCCTCGCATACCTCGAGTGGTTCCACAACCAGGCGATGCCCGAACAAAGAGCAGAAAGGTCGGTAAAGTATGCAGTCGATTGGGAAAGGGAGATAGAGTCCAGGGTCGGGAAGGCTAAAAGCGAAACGGCACGAGAATTTCAATCTCGTATTGACACCCTGAGAGAAGATAAAGGGATACTAGAGGCCGCCATGGACATACAGCAGGTTGATTTCGATCAAGAAAGGGCTGATTGGGCACAAGAAAAGCAGGCACTCCAAGCCCAAATCCAAGAGATAAAATCGACCGCAGAAAGATCAAGAAGAAGTCGGGCTGATGAGTTACTCATAAATGACTTAGAAAAGAAAGCCCTCGAGCATCGAGAAGACTTGGAGAAAGCGGAAGCCGCTCTAACCACAATTCGGACCAGATGGAGGAGGGGGGCACACCAACGAGCACTTCATCTGCAACAAATAAAAAGAGATTATGAGGGGATCATCACCGACCTAAGGGAAACGAATACCACTCTCAAGGAGCGGGTTTTCAAACAAGCCCGGGACGCCAGGACAGATAGAGACCGTTGCTACAACTTGATGGCACGGATGGAAAAACAAATGGATAAGCTCCTGGACCAAGTCACCGGCAACGCTCGGATATTGGGGACAAAGAATCAACAGATAGAGCAGCTGCTTAGGGAAAAGGATAGGATCAGGGTTAGAATCGAAGAAATTGGGCACTACATCACCATGAGATGCCTAACATGTGAGCAAATGCCCCGTACCATCCTCTTTTCCTCAGTTATGGGATATGTCCACCAAATCATGACAGAGTTAAGGAGTCTGCAAAGGGATCTTGCGCCAAAATATACAGCAAGGCCGAACAACGCCTCACGGACACAAAAGTTAAAAGCTCTGGAGCATGCTTAGTAAAGTCTATATTTGCTTTTAGAGTCTGTTTGCCCTTTTGAAATTTGTATTTCCCTCTTTTTACGTTTTCATTTTTTACAAATGTTTTAGCTTTGTAAGCAGAATATTGTGGAAATAAAAAATCAAAAAATATTTTATCTTTTATGCGGGGACATAATACGTAGGCAATCCACATAAGATTCGACCGCCACTAAAAGAAATAATAATAATAATAATAATTTTAAAAAAAGGGAATGAAAAGCAAAGGAAAAAGAGCATAAAGATAAGCCGGAATGACGCATTGCAACCAATTCAATACATGTAGAAATCCACTTAACTGTATAAGTGCATCACACCCCAACGTGAGATTACTTATCTGTTATTTGTTTCAAACTAACCGTTTGCTTGTTGCGAGATCCAGGTTTTATAGAAAGGTGTTTGGTTTTGTGGTAGTCTGGCCTCGCACTCGTACTTTACGAGGTCGAAAGGAAGTGTCCAACCATCCGTCGCAAATTCGAGAAGAAGTGTTCACACTTACTTCACGAGGTCTAAAGGAAGTATAGAAATGTCTTCGGAAATCACTCCACCAGCAATCCCTCTCTCAGAAGAGAGTTCAATCACAACCGTCCCAACTTCCGAATCAGCCACAGCTGAGGAGAACAGAATCTTGCGCCTCCGCATATTGGAAATGTGGGACGCCTGGAACAGCGGAAGAGAAATGCCAAGCATAATCCCTGGATTCCCCGAACTGTTTCCTAGAACACGTGGGACCTCCAACGTCCAAATCAGTTACCCAGCTACTCCATTTGGATATCCTACCATGCCGTCCCACGCTGCCGGATCACCTTCTGAGTCACACCCCCAGGTGTCGGCGACCGGTGCAGCCTTAAACACATATACCGCACCACCTTGCCCAGCTGCGGCACAACCCACTTTGCACAGGCCTAACTGTGACTCATCCTCTTTCACCTTCCAAGCACCATCTTTCTCATTGGAACCTACTCGGTTTACTGCCAATACATACCCTCAACATCCTCAACACGAGTTTGTACCTGGGCAAAACCAAAACCCTAGGGCGTCCGAACAGGACGAGATGGCCAAAAGAATGAGAAGCCTCGAGCAAAGTTTGAAGAACATGCAAGGTTTGAGCGGGCAGAAGAGTGTCTCCTACGCCGATCTATGTATGTTCCCACAGGTCCATTTACCATCAGGTTTCAAAACACCTAAGTTTGAGAAGTATGACGGGCACGGCGACCCCATCGCTCATTTAAAGAGGTATTGCAACCAGTTGCGAGGAGCCGATGGCAGGGAAGAATTGTTAATGGCATACTTCGGAGAAAGCCTGATCGGTATCGCTTCGGAATGGTTCATGGATCAAGACATCTCCCGCTGGCACATATGGGATGATCTTGCCCGAGATTTTATTCGGCAATTCCAGTACAACATTGACATCGCGCCGGATAGGAATTCTCTGGCAAATCACAAGAAGAAGGCCTCGGAGAGTTTCAGGGAATACGCCATCAAATGGCGCGAGCAAGCTTCGAGGGTAAAACCTCCCATGGATGAAATAGAAATGGTCACCGTTTTCTTGCAGGCCCAAGAGCCTGACTACTTCCAGAACATGATGTCGGCCATGGGAAAGCCTTTCGCAGAGGCGATCAAAATCAGGGAAATGGTAGAGAACGGTCTGAAAACAGGAAGGATTTTGAGTCAGGCAGCCATAAGAGCAACCTCCCAAGCCATTCAAGGCGGGTCTGGAGGAATAGCAAGGGGGAAGAAAAAGGAAGAAACATCTATGGCGGTATCAGGAGCGAGGGAATATCGTAACCCCAGGCCCCATTTTTCAGAAAGAGCCCCGCAACACTACTACCCTCATCAAGATGCGGCCTACGTTCCTCAGCCATATATGGTTATGACTGCTCAACCTTATGGCCGACCACAGCAGCAGATCAACCGAAATCAAGCTCCACCTCCCAGAAACCAGCCTCCTTACCGAAACCACTATAATCCCCAACCACCCCAAAATAACTTCCGTCCCCGGGAACCTCCCAGGAGACAAACCTTCACCCCCATCGGTGAACCATATTCTGAATTGCTCCCTAAGCTTATCCAAATGGGTCTCCTACAACCCATACCCCAAAACAGGCAGAACCCGGAATCACCGTCATATCAACGGGGCATCAGATGCGCCTATCATTCAGGGGCAGAAGGGCACGATACCAACAATTGCTGGACTCTGAAAAGAGCAGTTGAGGATTTGATAGAACAGAGAAAGATAGTGGTAAGGGACGAGGAGGTCCCAAACGTGACCAATAATCCTTTGCCCACTCACAATAATGGGCAAGTGATCAGGATCATCTGTGAAGACGAAGAGTTTGATCCCGCTTTGAAGGCCATAATTGACATTGTTAATACCGAAAGAAAGCCTACGGCAACCCCGAGACAAGAGAAAGGGGAAAAGAAGATTAAGACTACCAAGGCTGAGCTTGGAGGGAAGTTTGAAACCAAAACGGAGACGAGGGTGTTTCCGAAGAACGAGGTTCTCTATGTTCCGCGAGGTCGCCCAGAGAAGCCGCAAAGACTCGAATTGGAAAAGGGAATGCCGATGTATGTACCGAAAGGGGCCTATGTGGTCCGGGGAACGATTAAATTGCCTCGGCTGAATGAGCCAGTGGTTATCGGACGCGTGCTGCAGAAACCAATAACGGACCCATCCACAGTGCCTTGGAATTATCAACGGACGTTGGTTACTTACAAAGGCAAAGAGGTCATAGGGGAGCTATCGGGAAATACTTCTGCTGAGAAGTATTGGGACATACAGGAAGTGAATAACGCTACACGGAAACGCTTCCCACCTAAGAAGCCCGTGAGCGCTGAAGAAGCGGAGGTCTTCCTCCAGAAGATGAAAATGCCTGACTTTGAGGTGGTGGATCAGTTGCGCAAGCACCCTGATCAAGTGTCCATGCTATCCTTACTCATGAGTTCATCCGAGCATCAAAAGGTCCTGCTGAAGACCTTGAATGAAGCGCATGTACCGGTTGAGACTTCTGTAGAGCAACTGGAAAGAATGGTGGAACGGTTCTTTGCCGTCAACCAAATTTCTTTCAGCAAGAGCGATCTTCCCCCAGAAGGGGCTGCACATAACAAAGCCCTACACCTGACCGTCAAGTACGAAGGGTACTACATGACAAAGGGTCATGGTGGACGGAGGTTCCGGAGTAGACATATGCCCGCTTTCCACTTTACATCGCATAGAAATTGGGACCGAAAGAATTCGACCCAACAATATGTGTGTACGGGCTTTCGATGGCATAAAAAGGGACACAATCGGAGAAATAGACTTGACTCTGACCATTGGACCAGTGGATTTTGAAATAACTTTCCAAGTTCTGGACATGGACACATCCTACAACTTTCTTCTGGGGAGGCCATGGATTCATGCAGCCGCAGTTGTACCTTATACCCTTCAACAAATGGTAAAATTTGAGCATGAGGGTCAAGAGATCGTGGTCCACGGGGAAGATGAGCAATCAATCTATCGAGACCCTTCAGTCCCATGCCTTGAAGCAAGAGAACGAAGCAAGCACGTAGTTTATCAGTCCTTCGAAATTGTGGTTGCCGACCAGTATGAAGAAGGAAACCCTTGTCCCCAACCCTTCCTTTCTAATGCATCGATCATGGTGGCCAAAGAAATGATCCGACGAGGTTTCAAACCAGGAAAGGGACTTGGGAAATCATTATAGGGGATAACGGAACCTATCACTTTGCCCTCCACTAAGAAGCTCTTTGGGATAGGATTCCACCCTACCCTAGAAGATGAAACATGGGCTAAGGAAAGGAAGAAATAAGGGTGGTTTCTGCCACAGCCAGTGCCACATTTGTACGAGACCTTTGCCAAGCCTAAATATGTTGAAGAGGAAGATGATGAGGTTTTCACGGCCGAGGAAATAGAAGATATCTGTGAGGCCATGAGGTAAATGCTTTATGAGACCCACATGGTTCATCCAGGAGAAGGCACAAGCACCGCTGAGGTGCTATACGTGGGGGGAAAAGCTAAGCTTCAGAATTGAGAGGCTACACCGTTCCCAGTCAGGTGGGAGTTCGGGTAGACTTGTCCTGCCACCTTTCCTACATCATGAGTTATCCCAGGGTGTAAGTCGGATGTTTTTCTTTAGTTTCCTATTTTCAATTTCTTGAAATGTAAACCCTTTTATCTTCCCGATTTCTAAGGAATAAAATCAGTGTTCATCATTATATTTTCCTTTTCTGATTTTCATTATTTTTCTTTTTATCTTTTCTTTTCAGTTATAATAATGCGGCTTTAAATAACATGACATGCTTGTGGACTTCACGCCCAGATCCAAACATGTCGTCCAATTGTGAAATAATGAACCAAGAACTGGAATACGATGAAGAAGAGGCTTTTAGGGAAATAAATCGAGAACTGGAACACTTTGAGAATAAACCTAAGCCAAATTTGAATGACACCCCAGTTAACTTGGGAACTCCTGAAGAGATCCGAGAGACCAAGATAAGCATTCACATAGAAAACTCGAGATGCAATAATTCAGCTCCTGTTTGAGTTTAAAGATGTGTTTGCTTGGTCCTACGATGACATGCCAGGACTAGGTGTTGATCTAGTGGTGCATAAATTGCCAATCTACCCTAATTGTCCCCCAGTTCAACAGAAGCAGAGAAAATTCAAGACTGATGTTAGTGATGAGATCAAAGAGGAGATCACGAAGCATTTGAAAACAGGGGTAATTCGGGTGGTCCAATATACCACATGGTTAGCTAATGTTGTCCCTGTGCCGAAGAAGGATGGGAAAACTCGGGTGTGCGTGGACTACCGAGATTTGAATAGAGCGAGTCCCAAAGATAACTTCCCCTTTCCCAACATCCACATCCTTGTTGACAACTGTGCCAAACATGAGATACATTTTTTTTATATCTGGGTGATGTTGAAGGAAATGATCCTGAAACAGCTGTGAACGCAGACACAGTAAAAAGGTACTACGTCTGAGTTTACGTTGGTGATGCCTTGGCGCATTTGAGATGATGAAGGCTTTTATTCCTGCTAACCAAACACCATCAACCATTTTGCAAGCCCTTTGAGCCGGTTACATTTCTTTGGCTACCCTCTTTGGAATCCAAAACCACCATCAACCATCCAAAAAAAATAAATAATAATAATAATAAATTATTCAAGTTTGAACTATGTTCTGACTTGATTCCGAAAGGATACGTAGGCAGCCTCCCTCAAGGGGTTCAGTCACACCAAACCAAAACTCCAATCATCCCCCGAAACTGAAACTGGGGCAGATGTTATAATGGTTCGACCATGAGTTTACCAAATGATTCCAAAGTTGTAATCCCGTCCATAATTCCTTTTACCCAAAACCAAACTCAAGTCCTTCGGATCAATTTCCAAAAGCGGGAACGTTAAGAGACATCATAGATGGAAAGCAAACGTTCAGAATTGAGAAAGATAAATGAGAGAGTCTTATCGGTGAAAACCTTCGGGCACCATGAGACGACGAGAGCAGAGAAACTAAAATGAGAGAGTCCGCTTAGTGAAAACTCGCGAAGAGCACTATCGGGCGACGTTGAGAAGAGAAACGAGAGAGGTCAATTAGCGAAAACCCGCAAAGGGTGCTATCGGCCAAAAGAGAGGTATCTCATCACTGGAAGTATTGGCAAAGTTCCCTGGTTCGAAAATGCGGATCAACGGATTTGCAAGAAGCCGGAAGTGGTACAGGTCGGGCGTCCAGTCCAAGAAGCATGTCATGTCCATTTGAAGTCAGCATGCAACCCCGATAAGTTTTTCTTTTTCCCCCGAAAGGGACGTTTCTATTTTTTTTAATTCATCTCTTCCACTCCATGTTCGTTTTTCTTTCCTTGGAATCCCCTTCGGTTTAACCCCAAACTCTGAAACTTGTTACAAAGGAAAAGGTGGCGGAATTGGTCTCACAGGGCTCCACCTAACAAAACCAAAGAAAATGCCCAGCCTTGGCTAGTGCGTTAGTCCAATCTTGACTGGCCATTGTTTGTTGATGTTCCCTAAAGGAAAAACCACTTAGAAGGAAAGAGGGTTGAAGGCAAAAGTTCTGAGAAAAGAATGAAGCAAAGGGCCAGCGCCAACACGGGCAGATCATCATGAAGGCCTAAAAGTTGGTGTTTTTGTCAAGTTTGAAAGAAGTCCTCTCTCTAGATCAGCAAGGAACAAAGTTCTCCACGGAAATGGGGCTGCGATCAAGCAATTGAGATGATCAAGGCCACAAAACCAACTCCCATTTCAAACTGACAAATTGTGCTTTGTTGGAAGTTAAAGCAGGTGTAATCCGGGTGACCATACAAGAGACGGACGCAACCTATAAGAGAAAAACAATGCGCAAGCACTGGAACAGCTTCGTAACCAAGAGGGAAGTTTCTCCTCCAACTCCTTCGTGCGTTGTGCGAAAAAAAAAGGAGCTTGTTCTGTCCAAATCCCAGCCAAAAAACCGAGGATCTCCCTGGCATAACCCAAGGAGCTTTTTATGTCCAAATCCCGGCCAAAAAACTGAGGATCTCCCTGGCATAACCCAAGGAGCTTTTTTCTTTCCAAATCCCGGCCAAA
>MU739942.1:143520-177811 GCA_026770625.1 Nicotiana glauca
TTGTTGTTAATTTTTCTGTTCTCCTCCTCATGACCTTTTATTTGGTCGATGTTTGTTTTTGTTTGTTGGTTTGAATGTGCTTGTTATAGGATACATATTCAATTCGATTAATGTCGTCGAATAATTAGTTCCGTGTTTTCCCCTGTTTTGCCCAAAACTATGAATCACTGAGTTGTGTGTCGATTATTTGTTATCGATTATGTGTTGTAATCGATTAAATAAATATCGTCGATTAGTTGTATAGGCTTGTTTTGTTAGAATAATGTGACAGTGTTGGTCAATACTGATTAATTTGGTCCGAATCACTGTTTGAATTAGAGTTTGAATTGGTTATAGCTGTTTAACAGTGATAAATGCAGAGTTTGGTTGGCCTACTAAATGGTACTCAATGCACCCTTAAACTAATGAATAAACTAATTGAAAGGGGTTGTCTATCAGTGTGAATTACAACCTGTTTAAGCACTCAGTAGTTGGAAGTCAGAAACCAGCTTCATTTAGGATTAAAAAGGGTGCAATACACATGGGATAGACTAGTGGAACCTGCTGGACAGCAGTGTGTTCCACCAGTTCTGAACTTCAGGGTTAGTTTAATAATTAAAACCCATACTTAGACCAACTGAAGTGCAAAAGCAGAGGGAATAACATGGCTGGTCAGTCTTAAACAAAAAAAAAAGGGACTGCAAGGCTGTTTAGTTTGGTTATATAAGAGGAGGACATTAGACATTCTCAGGGAACTGGAAAAATAGATTCGAGGATAGACATTCTGAGATATAGAGACTGGGGATATACATTCTGATATAGGAGATACATTCTGGAAAAATACATTCTGGAATAGAAAGAAAAGAGGAGATTTTCCAATTTTTTGAGAGCCTGTTTGAGTCTTTAAAATCTGTCCAAGAGAGCTCAAAAGTTTGAGCACTTAAACAGTGAAGAGAGCTTCGAAAAGATTTAGTTATCGAAAAAATTTCAAGTCAATCCTAGGCAATTCAAGTCCCTGTAACATTGTTACATTGGTCCTGAGATCAGAAACAGTTTGAGTCTTTCTCTGTTTCTATTTCCATACTTGAGTGTTTAAGGCATCTAAAGGTCTCTGTTTAAGCTACTTGGGTTTGTTATTGTTGCTGTCTGTTTTTCTGGAATTGCTGTTGGTTTCTTTAAGTCCTCTGTCAGGTTGGGTTGCTCCTGGAATGCCAATTTTCTACTGTTGCTGTTGTATTTGCTGAGCTATAGCTGACCTTTCCTCTCTCATTTTTGCTGCTAAAACTCAGGTACACAGCTCTGATTTTATCTTGGTTAAACTCGAATTGGAGTTTGGAGAAATAAAAATGCTCATTGAGGGATCGTATGCTTGTATCCCCTTTTGCTAGATAATTTGTAGCATCTGTTTGTTAATTAAAGAATGCGTCTGTATAATATTAGACTTTGAAGTTTGCTTAAGATCCTGGTTTTGTAATACTAAGTCAGCATTTCCTCATTAATATGCAAATCTTATAAACGTTAATGCTAGCTTTAAGTTGTTTCACCATTTGAACTCGGCGTTAGTTAATGGTTAGAAAAGAAAAATAGCGAGTTTAAAAGTAGACGAGTTCATATCCAAAAACGAGTTACTCGAACTGATTTTCGCAATGTAGTAATTGACCTCTTTATCTACCTAATCCAACGAGGCACACCCGGACAAATATTCCTCACTTTAATCTAGTTGATAGTAGAATTTGAGATGCATCGACACTAGAAGATAAGCGCTCATGCCTTGTTAAGAGTTTTTTTGTTTGAATCAAGTGTTTTTCTTTCGAATTACTTAGTAGCAATTTAGTTTAAATCGGAATCGTTTCGCACATTGTCGTTTCGCATAAAACATTTGGAAACAACTTCAATGGACATTTCGTATGAACGGAAGTTTTTTTTAAAAAAATTGATAGTTTACTTTACTCAACATAGATTAGAATAAGCGACCCGGGCATATTTCGATCCGCATACTCTTTAGGAACCCGGGTCCAGGTCAAGATCAGGCCCATTTTATTTCAAATGTTGAATGCACAGTTTTAAGTTGATAAAAGCGGTCTAGAAATAATTAAAAGCGCATGATTTATAATATGTATTAGAATCAGATATTTTTGCCATCTATAATAATTTAAGCGACTGTGCTAGAACCAAGGGATTCGGGGATGCCTAACACCTTCCCTCGGGTCAACAGAATTCCTTACTTAGAATTTCTGGTTCGCAGACTTCATTTGGAAAGTCGAAATTTCCTCGATTCGGGATTTAAATAAATCGGTGACTTGGGATGCTTTAATTTATTCCAAGTGTCGACTCTGAAATAAATAAAACAATCCCATTTCGAATATTGTCACTTTAAATGGAAAAACTCCCTTACATTTGCCCTTCGAGGTAGGTGCGCAAAAAGGAGGGGTGACATGGCCGAGGCAGCTTCACTCACTTGGACTCAGTTCTCGAATATCTTCTTGAGGGAGTATGTTCCCCAAAGTCTTGTAGATGCATGGCGCGTAGAGTTTGAACAGTTGCGCCAGGGTTCTATGACCATATCGGAGTATGCCGTTCGGTTCAGTGATTTGGCTAGGTATGTCCCAGCCTTGGTTATTAATGTTCAAGAGCGGGTCCGTCGATTTATCGAGGGGCTCAACCCCAGTATAAGATTTAGCATGGCTTGAGAGTTGGAGAAAGACATTGCATACCAACAGGTAGTGAGGATTGCTAAGAGACTAGTGGGCTTGCTGACTCGGGAGAGAAAGGACATAGAAGCCAAGAGGTCTCAAAAGTCCGGCTCTTATAGCAGTACTCGTGCCCCAGTTGTAACTCGTCAAGGTAGGGGCTATGTGAGTCACCCTATTCATTCAGCACTTCAAGCTTCCAGTATTATTCCGGCCACTCCTAGGCCCGAGGCTCCCTATTATGCACCACCATTGTCTAGCGCACCTCCTGCTCGGGGTTCTTTCAGCGGTTAGTCCAGCCGATCTGGCCCCAGCTAGCCACAGGAGCCACGTCCTCTGAGAGATTATTTTGAGTATGGTGACACTCTGCATATGATGAGGGATTGTCCCAGACATAGGAGGTGCACCTCAACAAACTACTGAGGCTCCGTGTGCTCCACCGGGTCCTCAGGTTATGGTTATAGTATGATCTACCACTCCACTTGCACAGCCAGCTCGAGGTGGAGGTCGGGCAAGTAGAGGTCACCTTAGAGGGGGAGGCCAGGCTAGATATTATGCTCTTCCTTCTTGGACGGAGGTAATTGCATCTGACTTTATCATTACAGGTATTGTTCCAGACTGTCATAGAGATGCATCAGTCTTATTTGATCCAGGCTCCAATTATTCATATGTGTCATCTTATTTTTCTTCATATTTGGGTGTATCCTATGATCTCGTGTCGATGTGTCTACACTTGTGGAAGATTCTATTGTTGTTGACTAGGTGTTTCGATCATGTTTGGTTGTTCTTAGTGGTTTTGAGACCATAGTCGATCTATTATTGCTCAGTATGGTAGACTTTAATATTATTTTGGGCATGAACTAGTTGTCTCCCTATTATGCTATTCTTGATAGTCAAGTCAAGACCATGACGTTGGCCATGCCAGGATTACCAGGGTTAGAGTGGAGAGGTACCTTAGATTATGCTCCTAGTAGTGTTATTTCATTTCTAATGTCACGACCCAAAATCCATGAAGGGTCGTGGTGGCGCCGGACACCGCTGTCAGGCAAGCCAACCAAGAATTTGCATAATTAAATCCCAAATTATGGTGTTTGCGGAAATCATTTTTATTATATGTTAAATAATAAATAATGAAATTTACATAAATGAACATAAAGTCGATGAAGGGCTTAATACTGAATAATCCAAAAATCCTCCCAGAACCCGGTGTCAGCAGTGCATGAGCAATTTCTAAGGAAGACCAAATAAAGTACAACAGCTGTCCGGAATACAATTGGACAGAAAAATCAATAAAACCCTGAGAGAGACTATACTAGCTACGGGTCTCCTCGAGGAAATACAGCTCACCTAGTCCCAGAATTATCCATGCTGATACGCCCAGTAGGCCGCTAGAGTTACATATACATGTGCAACAAAAATGCACAGAAGTGTAGTATGAGTACGTAAACAACGTGTACTCAATGAGTATCCCGTCTAATCTCGAATAAGTAGAGACGAGATAGTCGACTTCGACACATGCCAGTGGTCTAATAATGAAGTCAGTAATACATTAAATTATGGATTTCTAATAACATGATTTCTAGTCCAAATGGAAGGAAACAAATAAACAATCAACTCTTTTATAGGAAATTTCCAAAATTTCCTTTTCGTAATTATCCAAATATTTTCAATCCATGAAGAGGCAATAATAACTTAAATAAGTTCAAGGCAGCAATACAAGCATACGCATATCATGCTGAGGCAACGACCCGATCCAACAGAAATAAACTGTGCACTTGCCGAGGGTCGACGACGCGCCTATAGATGCATCTATTTGATCTGCCGAGGCGTTTGGCCCGTTTCATTAATAAACACATACCCTGCTCGCGAATCATGCATGCGGCGCAGGTACACATAGAGATACATGCTCAATCAGTTAATTAAGAACTTATCGGGGAATATTTATCGAGATAAAACAATTTCTCTTTTAACAATTCAGGAAAAATGATGTTTAATCCCTTTTTAAATTCATTTACTAATCCAAGGTGATTTAAGCAATTCAAGCTATCAATGGGTTCATAATAAATCCAAGTATAACATGTTTTGGGTCCTAACTACCCGGACAATAGCATAATAGTAGCTACGCACGGACTCTCGTCACCTCGTGCGTACGTAGCCCCTGCAAATAGGAGCACATAATCAAGTATTTCACCTACGGGGACGATTCCCTCTTATAACATTATAAAGGAGACTCACCTCGCTCCGAAGATCCATAACCGGCATTTCACGCCCTTCCGAAGACTCTACTTGATGCAACACGCTCCAAAACTAGCTAACGGTTGCGCAAATCCATTAATATATGCTCGAATATTCATAACAATCTAATTTATAGCAATTCCTAACTCCGATCGAAAAGTTGACCAAAACGCCCTTATGCCCACATGCCCGGAATCCGAAATTTTTTGAAGACAAAGATTACCCATGACCTTAGGAACTCAAATATATAATTTTCATTAAATTCCATACTTAATATCGTGGTTAAATTCCAAGAATAAATTTTTTAAGTTTTCCATCAAACCCCAAGTTTTTTCTGCACAATTCATGCTTAAATCCATACATAATTGATGTATTTAACTCATAATGGGTGGGGATATCTTACCTTGTCATTGATGACAAAAATCCCCTCTTGAAGCTCCCCAAAATCGCCCATGCCAAGTGAAAAATGGGAGAAGAATGACCAAACCCTGAGTTTAAAACAACCTTCTGCCTCCAGCTATTTCCGCACTTGCGGTTCCTTGACCTTCTCTTGTGGTTCTGCAGGTGCGGTTACAATACTGCATATGCGGTCCTCCCTGGGCCACCCCTTTCTCGCTTCTGCGCCAAGCCTCCCGCAGATGCGGTCCCGCTTCTGCGGAACTCTGACCGCATCTGTGGTCCACTCCAAGTCGCCCTCTTCCGTTTCTGCGACTAGTCTTCTGCAGATGCGGTCCCGCTTCTGTGGAACTTTGAACGCGCCTGCGGTCCTCGAGCCCTTGACCAAAACTCTCTTCTGCGGCTCCCTTTCCGCTTCTGCGGTCCCGCTTCTGCGGTTAGCCAACTGCAGAAGTGAAAATACTAGCAACTAGATCCTTCGGCTGTCCAAAAATCCCAATTTCGATCCGTTAAGCACCCGGAATCCACACGAGGCCCCCGAGGCCCCCGGGATCCCAGCCAATCCTACCAACCAGTCCCAAAACACATTACGGACTTTCTCGAGGCCTCAAATCACATCAAACAACACTAAAATCATGAATCAACCCCCAATCCAAGCTTTATGAACTTTAGAACTTCCAACTTCTACTTTCGATGCTTAAACCTATCAAATCACGTCCGATTGACCTCAAATTTTGCGCACAAGTCATATTTAACATTACAGACCTACTCCAACTTTTGAAATTGGATTCCAACCCCGATATTAAAAAGTCCACCTCTGGTCAAACTTCTTAAAAACCTTCAAATTTCTATCTTTAGCCAAATGGCTCCAAAATGACCTACGAACCTCTGAATTCACTTCCGATCGCGCTCCTAATTCCAGAATCACCATACGGAGCTACTTCCAGACTCGGAATCCCAAACGGATATCGATAACACTAAAGTTCACTTCAAGCAAATCTTAAGAAGTTTCTTCTAAAATGATAACTTCCACAATAGGCGCCAAAACGCTCTCGGTTTATCCAACACCCAATCCGGGCATACGCCCAAGTCCAAAATCATCATACAAACCTGATGGAACCTTCAAATCCCGATTCCGAGGTCGTTTACTCAAAATTCCAATCCTAGTTCATTCTTTCAACTTTAAGCTTCTGAAATAAGAATTCTCTTTCCAAATCAACTCTGGACTTCCCGAAATTCAATTCCGACCACGCATACAAGTCATAATACCTGAAATGAAGCTCTTCATGGCCTCAGACTGCTTAACGGAGTGCTAGGACTCAAAACGACCGATCGGGTCGTTACATTCTCTCCCACTTAAACATACGTTCGTCCTCGAACGTGCTGAGAACTACACTGGAGCGGTCTGAAATCGTTGTTTAACTTCTCATGCGCCTTCCTGTGCTACTACAACCAAGTTGAGCATATTAGCTCAATCAATTCTGAAGATATTCTCTTTTATTCAAGTAGATACGCCTTAAAGCCCAATTCCAACATCCGAAATTCTATGTCCGACCTGTTCCCACCATAGGATCACTATATTAATCACTACACGTTGTACCCAACATAGTTGCATAACCTTGATGAGTCCACACCTAGCATCACTTTACTCATCGGACCACAATAACCTTTTTCTGATCAACTTAATCAAAATCCTACTATCCTGATGCTCCCATTGCACCCCATGACATATACAGGTCTCACTCTAACCTTTACAACACTGCCATGACGGAAGAGATGTTCAGAAGTTCATAATCAACTGCCGAGTCAACAAATTATTAGGTCCATACCCCTAACAAAACTATCACCTCATTCTGAACCAGAAAATGGTCTTATCTTCATGATATACTTCATATAGTCAAATTGCACTGATCCTAGATTAAGGGATCTCATCATATCCAATACAACTGCTCAAGCAATAAGCCACCCCAGACATTATCAAAAGTCTCATATGATGTTACCATGTGCCAATAGGCCACCAATTCGAACGCGATACAAAAGGAAAATGAACTCTAGAAGGAATTACCTAACTCCCGCACTAATACGGACTTTCCTTAGAAAATAGGAAGTACGACATACAAAAATTAGCATATAGAAAACTATACTCAATCTCACACTCTTGCGGCGGGCAACCCGATTCAAATAACATACCCATGGCAGCGTGCCACCCGATCCACACATAAATCTCACATAAGGAGACGCACATCGAGATAAATTTGCTCATTACGGCAAGATATCGAATTTTGGTCACCAGCACGCTAAGTGCATAATACCATCCCTGAGGGGACATATAGCGCTATAAGCTACAAAACTCAAGCACAACTGAGGTGCGATATACAATATGAATCTCAAGAGCCATTTTGCCCATAATACATCATTTCTACGCGGATCCTCATCACATAAGCAATTTCTCAAGCCGTCTCACAACTCACACGGCGCAATGTATCACTACATGAAATATCTTACAACGTAATAACACCCTGACTACTCCATAAGGAGCGCATTACTGAAATGAACATGGCCTGACGTAGAGCCCATATTCATTTAAATCCATCCACCGACCTCAAGTCGATCCTAATCATATCAAACTAAGCCAATTAACTTTCAAAGGTCCATACTAATTTCCCTCTTCTCATAACACACAAGGACAACCATCATAATCGGAGTACTCCTCCACAATCCACAACTCAGTAACTGAGTGCCCTCCAGGCATATATTCTCAACTTATCGATATCATCACAAATCTTCACACTTGGTTTAAATCTTTAATCAATCAAGAGACTACGTGCCACGCTTATACAATCTTCATGTGGGGCACACTCCCACAGCCTATCATAACAAATAACTGGGCCTTACCTCCAAATCACCGGCCGCACTAATGCTGAAAAGCGATCAAGAATCATTAACCATGATACAAGCCATTTTTACAAAACACCAATCTCAGGTGACGCTGGAGACAATACCAACTTACTTTAAACATTGAAACTCCTTTCCTGCTCGTCCGAGCTCGCGGCATCCTTGTCAACACCGAGCTGCAACTTTGGTCTTCACTTCAAATTTCATACTACTCACTGCACCCAACATGCCAATATACGATAGAACATGTTTTTCATTATAACTTCGGAACCACTAATAGGTTAACACTTCATCATATAAAAACCTTTCACTTAACTCACTTCAGGAGATCCATAGTATCACATAAGTGAATTCTCAAAACCGTAGAATATGCAAATTCCTAAGTAGTGGTCTAAGCCACCATAGGCCTTCCAGAATCTGCTTCACATAACAAGACATAACAGTAGAATGCTTATGAATAACATCAACTACGGTGGCTGACAAGCCTGATACGTATCGTCACAATCACTTGCATAACTTGATCACGCTGAAGGAAACTGATCACTAGTACCAATATACCAAATTTAACTATGGCAAATCAATCTACCTTGTTCTAATTTATCGTGGATTGCCTTAGATATAATACTAACTCCATCAAACACATCACATACTCCATACACACTCATCTCGAGTGGCCTTGAATCACGAGACCATGCTATCTCAACCCCAAGAATCATTTCAAATCTCTCACATGCTACACCGCAAGTTAAAATATCATAGAACATTCTGGGCACCTTCTCATAAGCTGCTACAAAGCTTGATTCGTAACTGTACTTATAGGCTTGAAATCATTAGGTACCAAACTTTATCCTTTTGAATTTCACTAGGACCGTTGTTGAGAGCCACCCGCTCTGACTTGGCCCGGAACATAATCAATTCCATAAATCTTCTAGCATATGGATGCCCCATAGGTGAAGCACCTAGTAGAATCACTTTCCTCGGAACCCGCATCTTTTACAAAGCACAATCCTGAATCCTTCCCCAAGTTTGAACATGGGCCAATAAGGCCAACGATATCCCACTTTTAATAATTCATTTGCTCAAATTACCACTTATGGTCCCTTCCCGTAGCTGAAATAGCCCGTCGATATGCTAATACCCAGAAACCTCGCAAGTAGCTAACCATGCAACCCAATCATAAGCGGTGGGACTCTCCCACTTAGCTTGAACTTAGCTTGAAGCCACTATTACACAACTCTGGAACTCACGGGAATTCTTTATCTCTTATTGGCATAACCTTGCGCAATCAACCGCCTAAATTTTCGCATTCTTTCTGTAAAAACCCCTTTTTATACTCTGAATCATCAACCACATTCGCACAACTGATCTCTTTGCTGAATAACCAATAGAATTCTTCGCAAAAACTCTGCCAATTGTGAGCACGTGATTTTTGCCCTAAGAGAATTATTCCCAAAATTCAAGCAAAATGATTTTCTTTCATTATTTTACAAGTTGTGAATTTTGTGTTATTTTCTGTTAATTGTTTGCATTTTATTGGTGCATTTTAATTCATATGAAAATATAAAAAAATACATTCGGTATTTGCATTTAGGATTTAATTTCATATTGTAGGATTAATTAGGGGTTAAGTTGTTTTTAGAACAAAATATAAAGAAAATAACAAAAATATAGTCCACTTTTGCATTTTTAATTGTTAATTGTTGAATTTGTCATGAAAGAGTTTTTAAACAATTTTAGAAATTAATTAGCTTAGTTTTGGGAATAAATTAGATTTCATTTAATTTTTGCATTTTTATAAAATCAGGAAAAAATACAAAATAAAATACTAAATAAATAAAAAAGATAGGAGAAAACAAAATAAATTAAAAAGGGATGTCTTAATAAGAGGACCAAATTGGGCTCATGTTAGTCGATAATCCCCAGCCCAATCCGTCGATCCAGTCCACACCCCAACCAGCCCAACCCATACACTTGAACTGGCCTGCCACCCCTGTATCCAAACGATACAGTTTAGCAACCATTAAATCCTAGTCATCTAGGTTTAAGGTGATCAACGGCTGAGAAGCCATGATCAATAAATATAAAACGGTCGGGATCGCCCCCCCCCCAACTCATCGTCTCCAAACCCTCAACGTCCAAGGTCTATCAACACCGCCGTGCTCCACTGCCAGAAATCGCCTACGGCGGCGACCGGCCTCCGTTCCCGTCCAAATTAACACATTTCAATCCTTTTCCCCTCCTTTTTCCACATCTAGCCTTGGAATCACTCAAATCCCAGCCGAGTTGCTCAAATATTGGATCGAAATTTTCCGGCCAAAATACCACCCTTCCTAAATCGGTCCAAATTAACACCATAGGACCGACGTGACCCCCTCTATCAAACCCCCAAGCCCCGTCCCTCAAACATGGCCGGAACTGCTCGAATATTAAATTAAATTTTTCTGGCCAAAACCCTAAGTGCTCCAAATTACTCCAAATTGACACCACATGGTCCCCTGGCCTCCCTCGTGATGAATTCAATTTCAATGGCCCTTAAATCCCACTGGAGACCGTTCGGTTTTTGAATATGGAAGTAATGAGTGAGTTCTTGTTTCTTTCTCCGGCTTCTTTGTTTAGTTTCCTTCTCTTCTCGTTTAAATCCCTCCCATTGTTTCTGTTATCATGTTTTTTAATTTCCAATTCATTTTTATTTTTAGCTTTGTTAATTTTGTTATGGTTTTGTGTCATGACTAACTATTTGATTCTGGCTCATTTTAATTTTTAGTCTGATTGTTAGATTAGAATTCATTCTATGTTGATTCAATACTGATCGTGAAATTATTTTAAGTCTGTTTTAGGCATTTAGTTTAAACCTTGCTTTGATAATTTTTAATCGAATTTTGTTTAGGCTTGACTGGTTTTAATTTGTTATACAGTGTAGTCTAATTTGTTAATCATAATTTCCTTAGCTAGTCTTAATAAATTTAGGTTTAGCTTAATCTGATTGCTTGTAGTAGAAAGGATAGACTGGTTGTGACCTAGGTGTGTAATTTTAGAGGGTATTCAGGGATATTTGGGTAATTGGAATTGGACATGAATGTTGTGGATCGTGCTAGGATTTCCTAGAACTTCTAGATAGGGGTACAAATAGATTTTCAGTAACATCAGTGGTAGTTACTTAAGTAACAAGTCAGAAAATAGAGGGTTAAAATAGAAATAAAAGAGGGACCACTTTGAAAAGTTAAAATCTGATATGGCCTCATTTGTGCCTATAAAAGGGGAGGCCCTTGCCTTCAGACATAAGTTTGAGAAGCCCAAAAATTCCCACCAAAACACTCTTCGAGCCTCCAGATCTGAAATTCAAAATTCAGATCAAAACTCCATTAGATCTTAGCTTTCTTCAAAAAGAAAAACCAAAAAACAATAGAAAACTTTCAAAAACCAAAAAAAACTACTGTTTCATTCAATTCCCTAGGTTAATTTCAAGTTTTAGTGGTTGAGATGCATTCCTTAGCTCAATATCTGGTTGCTGAAGTTCACACGTGTATCTGGTTTGTTTCCAAGTGGGTTTTGTGTTCAGTTGAAACATTTTCGGATCAGTTTGGGTGCTGTGTTGCTAGGATATGTTTGTGAATTCATTTTGGGGGTCATTTGGGCATATTCGAATTTGTTTTGGCTTGATCTATTGATCCTGTTGGTTTTAGAATATTTCTGGACTCCTAACTCGTTTATGAGCTGAAGCTGGGTTGATTTTTGCTGTTTGAATTCCAAAATTGCTGCTGTATGCTCTTTTGTTGCTAACTTCTCCTTCTACTCATTGTATTTCCAAGTACAAGCTTAAATCCCTGATAACATGTAAATGAGCTGATTGATTCAAATGGAAGGGGCTTCTAAGCTTGATTGCTTGCTGAATTTGTTCTTCATAGTTTCATTTACACATTAACTGATAACTTAGCTCATTCGTAGTTGAATATCATAATGTTGTAATTCTGTTAGGATAATTTGTATAACTGGACTAAGAACTGGGCTGTAAACTTGGAGTTTGAGTTCATACATTCTATGATCGTAACTCATTGTAGTATAATTTGAATCTGTTTGATGATTGTGTTTTCAATTGCAATACCGATTTCAGTAATTCAGTGTTAGTAATGTTAGCCTGAAATAATTGGGCTGCTTTGTGTCCGCAGAATCATATTTCAGTAGTTAAATTCAATAGTCTAGCTCCTTGAATTAAGTCAAAATAGTCAGTTTGCTTTGTGCTCCTAGAATCGTGTCTCCAGCTTGGTTCTCACTTTAATAATGTCCAGGATTCATAGATAGATAAATAAGTAAGCAAATCCGAGCATGAAATTAAAATTAAAACAATTAAGGTTCTGTTAATTTGTTACAAGTTATTGAATGCATTTAGAGTAGCTTGAAGTAAATTCAGCATATTCTAGTTTCTAATTGAGTTAAGCTTTTGCTTGGTGTAAGGCCCAGTGGCCTGATTCCAGCGATTTGAGCTTCAGCTCATTCGACGTGGTCCTAGATTCAATTTTAATTCCCTTCGTGTTTGAGCTTGGACCAAGGTCTATAACTAGCCAATTGTATAGTACAAAGCTAGATATAATGTCTCCTCGTTGAGCTTATCTTGGAGCCCAATGGCTAAATTGTGGTGCAGAATTATTCTTTGGTCCAGTAACAAATTAATTAAGACTTTTCTTTTGTTATTAGAGATAAATAAAAATAGAAAATTGTAGTTGCTTTTAGGTTTGCCCTTTTAAATAATAAACGAGATGAGCCTCGCTAAACAAAACACACAAATTGCGGGGCCCTCGATAAATGGTGGTATTAATATTTAGAATTCGGAATGGGCCGTTTAGCGAATTTCACGGCCCTCCCCAAAGATAATGACGCGCTAGTCGCTTTAGGCGCGCTTTTAATAATTTACCTTCTTAAACTAGGGTACGCATTTATGTGACCCAAATCCAAATCTCAACGGAATCGAAATGTGTCAACAACCACGGGTGCATTTATGTGACGTGGTTCGAGACACGTTTTCACGACGTTGAAATTCTCTTAAAATAATAATAATAAAAGCGGTTCAAAGTTAAAAACACATAAGTCAAAACATGTACTAAAATCAAATAAATAAGCCAAATATGACAGTTGAGCGACCGTGCTAGAACCACGGAATCCGAGAATGCCTAACACCTTCTCCCGGGTTAACAGAATCCCTTACTCGGATTTCTGGATCGCGGACTGCTAAACAGAGTCAATAATTTCATCGATTTGGGATTCAATCGGTGACTTGGGACACCATTAATCTCCCAAGTGGCGACTCTGAATCTTAATAACAAATCCCGTTTCGATTGTCCTTTAATTGGAAAAACTCTTTTATGCCCTTGCAGGTGTAGTGAAAAAGGAGGCGTGACACCAACTACGCGACCGCTAACCTGCTCACTTTGGTAAACCACCTATAAAAGCTCTCCCTGGCATTTTCCAACACTGCTGCACGGGGTACGATCATTACGACATCAATAACACATCCTGAGTCTGACATCATTTAAATGTGCGAAAACATCCTTCCAACTCGAAGCTTTGATGCATTCTTTTTCATTTAAGCGGTTCATTTCCGTCTTTTAGAAAATCTCCTGTCGCATAATAATCCATACTTCAAATTAGATCCGTAGACCACAATAACCAAGCACTAATATTCCCAAATCACTCCAACCCTCCTTAAGGTATGTGGTCATCCCACTGTGAGCCCATATGCAACTCCGCCACTCTCCCACTTTGGCGGAACTCATCCCCTTAGTCGACTACTCGACCTTTGCATTCATATACCTGGCCTTTTTAGAATTTTAAAACTCCGCCTGACACTTCCCACATGTCTTTCTCATCTTTTACTGCTCATTTGTTGCCTTAATAAAATTTATCTTCATAGCACTTGAATCCACAAATCGCTACTAACTTTAAATTTTTTCCGAAGGTCATCTTTATCGAACCGTCATCATTAGAAATTACTAATCCAATCCTGAACCACCGCACCCTGTGATATTTGACAGTTGTATCTCCAATACCATTTCACAATATCTTGCCCCAAAGGCGAATTGTAGCAGATCATAACACTGACGAAATTAGTACGTTCAATTAGGACAACAACACCCCAACATAGAAGAAAACTCCACTACGCTTGCAATTACCAAGTCTCATTACTTCCACCAGTCCACATATGACCATCCTTAGTTCGATTGTCTTTTCCCCTGCCAGAAACAAAATACTGAATCTCTTGATTATGCCCTGAGTAAACCTCCATTCTAGTCATTCACTGCCCCGACATGTGGGCAACATCCCACTATCATATCACTACTGTAGAATAGTCATTCATAAGCATCGTGGCAACTTGTGCCTAGCCTCAAAGACCTTAGAAGTACTGTTACTGGACTGAAACATTAAAATATCCTTCCATAAGGCGAAGATAATAATCCAACCAACTACACCGGGAGAAACATTCTGCATCACATCCGTAGTGCCATTATGATTCTTCAATTCTTGATTTATAACAAGTGCTTCATGTCGCATAAGATTGAGTAGGAAAGAAACAAAGGCATAAGCCTCAAAGGAATCAAATCACACGATGAGGGATCAAGAAGGGAATTACTCCTAACAGCCCTGCAGCCTCCCGAGGATAAGTACAGACATCTTCGTACCTATCCGCAAGACTCTACTAGACTTGCTCATGACTCGTGAGACCCTAGGAACCTAGTGCTCTGATACCATGTTGTCATGACCCAAAATCCATAAAGGGTCGTGGTGGCGCCGGACACCGCTGTCAGGCAATCCAACCAAGAATTTGCATAATTAAATCCCAAATTATGGTGTTTGCGGAAATCATTTTTCTTATATGTTAAATAATAAATAATGAAATTTACAGAAATAAACATAATGTCGATGAAGGGCTTAATAATGAATAATCCAAAAATCCTCCCAGAATCCGGTGTCACAAGTGCATGAGCAATTTCTAAGGAAGACCAAATAAAGTACAATAGTTGTCCAGAATACAATTGGACAGAAAAATCAATAAAACTCTGAGAGAGACTATACTAGATGCGGGTCGCCTCGAGGAAATACAGCTCACCTAGTCCCAGAATTATCCATGCTGCTACGCCCAGTAGACCGCTAGAGTTACATATACTTGTGCAACAAAAATGCACAGAAGTGCAGTATGAGTACGTACACAACGTGTACTCAATAATTATCACTTCTAATCTCGAAGAAGTAGAGACGAAATAGTCGACTTCGACACATACTAGTGGTCCAATAATGAAGTCAGTAATACATTAAATTACAGATTTCTAATAACATGATTTCTAGTCCAAATGGAAGGAAACAAGTAAACAATTAACTCTTTTATACGAAATTTCAAAAATTTCCTTTTCGTAATTATCCAAATAATTTCAAGCCATGAAGAGGCAATAATAACTTAAATAAGTTCAAGGCAGCAATACAAGCATGCGCATATCATGCCGAGGCGATGACCCGATCCAATAGAAATAAATTGTGCACTTGCTAAGGGTCGACGGCGCGCCTATAGATGCATCTATTTAATCTTCCAAGGCATTCGACCCGTTTCATAAATAAACACATACCCTGCTCGCGAATCATGCATGCGAAGTAGGTACACAGAGAGATACATGTTCAATCAGTCAATTAAGAACTTATCGGGGGATATTTATCCAGATAAAACAATTTCTCTTTTAACAATTCAGGAAAAATGATGTTTAATCCCTTTTTAAATTCATTTACTAATCCAAGGTGATTTAAGCAATTCAAGCTATCAATGAGTTCATAAACAATTCAAGTATAACATGCTTTTGGGTCCTCACTACCCGGACAATAGCATAATAGTAGCTACGCATGGACTCTCGTCACCTCATACGTACGTAGCCCCCGCAAATAGGAGCACATAATCAATTATTTCACCTATGGGGACAATTCCCTCTTATAAGGTTAGAAAGGAGACTCACCTCGCTCCGAAGATCCATAACCGGCATTCCACGCCCTTCCAAAGACTCTACTGGATGCACCACGCTCCAAAACTAGCCAACGGTTACGCAAATCCATTAATATATGCTCGAATATTCATTACAATCTAATTTATAGCAATTCCTAACTCAATCAAAAAGTTGACCAAAACGCCTTTGGGCCCACGTGCCCGAAATCCAAAATTTTTTGAAGATAAAGATTACCCATGACCTTAGGAACTCAAATATATAATTTTCACTAAATTTCATACTCAATATCGTGGTTAAATTCCAAGAATAAAATTTCTAGGTTTTCCCTCAAATCCCAAGTTTTTTCTACACAATTCATGCTTAAATCCATACATAATTGATGTATTTAAATCATAATGGGTGGGGATATCTTACCTTATCGTTGATGATGAAAATCCCCTCTTGAAGCTCCCCAAAATCGCCCATGCCAAGTGAAAAGTTGGAGAAGAATGACCAAACCCCGAGTTTAAAACAACCTTCTGCCTCCAGCTATTTCCACAGTTGCGGTTCCTTGACCGCTTCTGCGGTTCTGCAGGTGCGGTTACACTGCCGCATCGGCGGTCCTCCCTGGACCACCCCTTTCTTGCTTCTGCACCAAGCCTCCCGCAGATATGGTCTCGCTGCTGTGGAACTCTGACCGCACCTGCGGTCCACTCCAAGTCGCCCTCTTCCGCTTCTGCGACCAGTCTTTCGCAGATGCGGTCCCACTTCTGTGGAACTTTTACCGCATCTGCGGTCCTCGAGCGCTTGACCAAAACTCGCTTCTGCGGCTCCCTTTCCGCTTCTGCGGGCCCGCTTCTGCGGTTAGCCCACTGCAGAAGCAAAAATACCAGCAACCAGATCCTTCAACTGTCCAGAAATCCCAATTTTGATCCGTTAAGCACCTGGAATCCACCTGAGGCCCCCGGGACCCCAACCGATCCTACCAACCAGCCCAAAACACATTACGGACTTGCTCGAGGCCTCAAATCACATTAAACAATGCTAAAATCATGAACCAAACCCCAATCTAAGCTTTATGAACTTTAGAACTTCCAACTTCTACTTTCGATGCTTAAACCTACCAAATCACGTCCGATTGACCTCAAATTTTGCGCACAAGTCATATTGACATTACGGACCTAATCTAACTTTCGGAATAGGATTACGACCCCGATATCAAAAAGTCCACCTCCGGTCTAACTTCTCAAAAACCTTCAAATTTATATCTTTAGCTAAATGGCTCCAAAATGACCTACGGACCTACGAATTCACTTCCGATCGCGTTCCCAACTCTAGAATCACCATACGGAGCTACTCCCAGACTCAAAATCCCAAGCGGATATCGATAACATTGAATACACTTCAAGCTAATCTTAAGAAGTTTCTTCCAAAATGCTAACTTCCACAATAGGCGCCAAAATGCTCCCGGGTTATCCAACACCCAATCCAGGCATACTCCCAAGTCTGAAATTATCATACAAACCTGCTGGAACCTTCAGATCCCGATTCCGAGATCGTTTACTCAAAATTCCAATACTAGTTCATTCTTTCAACTTTAAGCTTCCAAAATAAGAATTCTCTTTCCGAATCAACTCTGGACTTCCCGAAATTCAATTTCGACCACGCGTACAAGTAATAATACCTTAAATGAAGCTGTTATGGCCTCAGACTGCTGAATGGAGCACTATGACTCAAAATAATCGGTCGGATAGTTACATCTAAAGGCTCAACAGATGGTTGAGTAGGGATGTGATGTGTATCTAGCATATGTGAGAGATATCAGTGTTGATACTCCTACCGCTGAGTCAGTTTCGATAGTGAGGGATTATCCAGAAGTATTTCCAGCAGATCTTTGGGCATGCCGCCCGATAGGGATATCGAATTTGGTATTGATTTGTCATCGACACTCAGCCCATCTTTATTCTCTATATCGTATATCCCCACCAAAGTTGAAAGAGTTAAAAGAACAATTGCAAGGGTTTTATGATAAGGGTTTCATTCGGCCCAGTGTGTCGCCTTGGGGTGCTCCAGTCTTGTTTTTGAAGAAGAAAGATGGTTCTATGCGCATGTGTATTGATTATCATATATTGAAGAAGGTTACAGTAAAGAACATGTATCTATTGCCACGTATTGATGACCTATTTGATCAGTTATAGGGTGCTAGTGTGTTCTCTAAGATTGACTTGCGTTCAGGCTATCATCAGTTGAATATTTGGGAGCTAATATCCCGAAGACCGCCTTCAGGACTCGGTATGGTCACTATAAGTTCCTTGTGATGTTATTAGGGCTAACCAACACCCTAGCAGCATTCATGCATTTAATGAATAGTGTTTTCCGGCCCTATCTTGCCTTATTCGTCATTGTGTTTATTGAAGACATTCTGGTGTACTGCCGAAGCCGGGAGGATCATGAGTAACACGTCTTCAGACCTTGAGAGAAAAGAAGTTATATGCAAAATTCTATAAGTGTGAATTCTGGCTAGATTCAATGGCATTTTGGGTCATGTAGTGCCGAGTGAGGGGATCAAGGGAGATTCGAAAAAGATTAACACAGTGCTGAGTTGGCCCAGGCCATCCTCAGCTTCGGAGATATAGAGTTTTTTTGTTTATCAGGGTATTACAGTCGATTTGTAGATGGTTTCTCATCTATTGCAGCACCTATGACTAGGATGGCCTAGAAGGGTGCTCCGTTCAGGTGGACAGAGGAGTGTGAGGAGATCTTTCAAAACCTCAAGACTGCTTTGACTATAGCCCCAGTATTGGTATTGACTACAGGTTCGGAGTCTTATAATGTGTATTCTGATGCGTCGCATATTGGTCGCGACGAGCTGCTGATGCAGGATTATAGAGTGATTGCCTATGCTTCCAAATAGCTGAAGGTGCATGACAAGAACTATCATGTCCACGACCTTGAGTTAGAAGATATTGTTCATGCCTTGAAGATTTGGCGGCACTATTAGTACAGTGTCCCTACTGAGATCTACACTGACCACCAGGTTCTGCACCATCTGTTGAAATAGAAGGATCTTAAATTGCGTTGGCGGAGGTGGTTAGAGCTGCTTAAGGACTATGATGTCACCATTCTATACCATCCCGGGAAGGCTAATATGGTGGCCGACGACTTGAGCCATAGGCCGGATAGTTTGGGCAGCCTAGCATATCTTCCATCAGTAGAGAGGCCATTAGAATTGGATGTTAAGGCCCTAGGCAATCAGTTTGTTAGATTGGATGTCTCTGAGCCGAGCTGAGTTTTGGCTTGTGTGGTTTTTCAGTCTTCTATTTATGATTATATTAGGGAGCGATAGTATGATGACCCTCATCTGCTTGTCCTTAAGACGGTTCAGCACGGTGATGCCAAAGAGGTTACTATTGGGGATGACGACGTACTGCGGATGTAGGGCAGGCTATGTGTGCCCAATGTAGATAGTTTGCGTGAGTTGATTCTGCGGGAGGCTCACAGTTCGCGATACTCCATTCATTCAGGTGCCGCAAAGATGTATTAGTATGTGAGGCAGCATTATTGGTGGAGGAGAATGAAGAAGAACATAGTGGAGTATGTAGCTTGGTGCCTAAATTGTCAGCAGGTGAAGTATGAGTATCAGCGGCCAGGAGGATTGCTCCAGAAGCTAGAGATTCCGGAGTGGAAATGGGAGTGGATCACTATGAATTTTGTGGTTGGGCTCCCACGGACTCAGAGGAAGTTTGATGCAGTTTGGGTGATTGTGGATAGGTTGACAAAGTCAGCTCTTTTCATTCCAGTTGTGACTACTTATTCTTCTGAGCAGCTGGCTCGAGTTTATATTCGCGAGATTGTTAGGCTTTATGGCGTGCCTGTATCTATCATCTCTGACCAGAATACACAGTTTACATTGCGCTTTTAAAAATTCGTACAGGGTGTGTTAGGTACTCGGGTTGAGTTAAGTACAACACTTCACCCTTAGAATGACGGGCAGTTCGAGTGCACTATTCAAATATTGGACGATATGCTCCGTATATGTGTGATGTAGTTCGGGGTTCTTGGGATAAGTTCTTGCAACTTGCAATTTTTGCCTACAACAATAGCTACCAGTCGAGCATTCAGATAGCCCCGTATGAGGCTTTGTATGGTAGATGGTGTTGGTCTGAGTCGGGCGAGGTGAGGCTATTCGGTACATACTTGGTTCAGGATGGTTAAATTGATTCAGGATCGACTTCATACATCCCAATCCACACAGAAAAGTTATGTGGATCGGAAGGTTCGTGACATCACATTCATGGTTGGGGAGAGGGTCTTGCTTCGGGTTTCACCCATGAAGGGTGTTATGACGTTCGGGAAGAAGGAAAAGTTGAGTCCTAGGTATATCGGGCCATTTGAGATTCTTGAGAGGGTTGGAGAGGTGGCTTATAGAATTGCACTACCACCTAGTCTAGCTATAATTCATCCAGTATTCCATGTTTCTATGCTCCAAAAGTATCACGACGATCCGTCTCATGTGTTAGATTTCAGCTCGGTCCAGTTGGACAAGTATTTGTCTTATGTTGAGGAGCCGATGACCATTTGGACAGGCAGGTTCGAAAGTTGAGGTCAAATAACATTGCTTCAGTGAAGGTTTAGTGGAGGAGTCAGCTAGTCGAGGAGGCGACTTGGGAGACCGAGCATGGTATATGTAGTCGTTACCCTCATCTTTTTACCACTTCATTTATGTCTCTACACTCGTTCAAGGACGAATGTTTTGTTTTAAAAGTGGGAATATGTAATGACCCGGCCGGTCATTTTGAGAGTATGAGCCCCGATCCCTTATTTATTTCTCCCTCTATTTCATTTTGTGGTTACTTGACTTGCTGGGGCGCTTGGTGTCAGGTTCGGGAGCGTTTCGGAGTGGAATGGGACACATAGTCCCTAAGTTTGAAGTCTAATTTGTAAGAGTTAACCATAGGTTGAATTGTGTGAAGACGACCCTAGAATGGAGTTTCATCGGTTTCAGGAGTTGATTTGGAGGTCCGTAGGTCATTTCGGCGTTAATTGATTAATGTTGGAAAGTAGAAAGATTTTTAAAAGTTTGACTGGGAGTGAAGTTTTTGATATCGGAGTCGGATTCTGATTTCGAAAAATGGAGTAGGTCCATAATGTCAAATATGACTTGTGTGCAAAATTTGGAGTCAATCGGACTTGATTTGATAGGTTTCAACATCATATGTAAAAGTTAGAAGTTCAAAAGTTCATTAGGCTTAAATTGATGCGCAATTCGTGGTTTTAGTGTTGTTTGATGTGATTTTAAGGCTCGGCCAAGTTTGTATGATGTTTTAGGACTTGTTGGTATTTCGAACGGGGTCCTGGGGACCCCGGGTGTGATTCGGATTGAAACCGAAACAATTTGGACTTAATCTCATTGCTGAAGTTCCAGCCTTCTGGTGTCATCGCACCTGTAGAGGAATTGGCCACATGTGCAGATTCACAAATGCGAGGGGTTGATCGTAGAAGCGAATTGTGGCATGCCTAGCTGGGACCGCAGATGCGGTCAGAGTTCCGCAGAAGCGGACTCGTTGGGGTGATTTTGGAAGCGCAGAAGCGGAAAGGCTAGCCAAGCCCAGGGTCACAGAAGAGGAGCCCCTTTCGCAGGAGCGAGAGCGTAGATGCGTATTTTGGTTTTTTGGGCTAAGTGAGAATCGAACCTGCGATGGAAATTACGCAAGTGCGGTGCGGCAAATGCGTCTGTGGGTTCGCATATACAAAATCGCTGGGCAGAAAAGGCCTAAGTTTGAGGGTTTCATTTCATTATCCATTTTGGACCTAGAGAGCTCGGATTGAGGCGAGATTTTGGAGAATTTTCAAATGAACATTTGGGTAAGGATTCTTGACTCATTTCTTATTAAATCCCACTAATCTATCATTAATTTCTTTATTTAATTAAGAATTTGGGTTGAGAAATTGGGGGAAAAGGGTGTGAAGTTCTTAGACCAAATTTTTGGGTTTTGAGAGGCCAAATAAAGTTGGATTTGGATAATTCTTGTATGGTTGGACTCAATATCGAATGGGTGTTCAGTTTTTATAATTTTGGTCAGATTCCGAGACATGGGCCCGGGTTGAATTTTTGGGGTAATTTTTCAATTCTTTGTTAAAGTCATAATTCCATTATTTAGGTTAGTTTCCTATAGATGTATTTATAGTATATAATTATCTTTGGCTAAATTTGAGTCATTCGGAGTCAGAAAATTGATGGAAAGGCCTTCTTATTGACTGATTGAGCGTTATTTGAGGTAAGTGACTTGTCTAACCTTGTGTGGGAGAAATTTTCCTTAGGATTTGGTATTGTTATGGTAATTTATTATATGTGAAGGCCGTGTACGTAAGGTGGCGAGTTCATACATGGGCTAGGTGTTGAAAATCTGGTTTCTGCTAAGTAGTTTCCTTTTATTTCCTTAATTGAGTTACTCCAACATGTGTGGTCATTATGTTTAGCCTAATTTCACATGTCTATGTGTTTTATCTCTTATTAGCAATTTGTACAACATGCTTAGTTGAATTACCTGCTCCCTTGATTGCGTATTCATTATTTAACTGTAGGATTCCTTGCTTGAAATACATTGTTCATTTGTTTTGTTTTGGATTTTCGTGATTATTGTTGAGATGATTGTTTGGTTATGACACGAGGTTTCTGCCGTGTGGATTGTTATTGTGGCACGAGGTTTCTGCAGTGCGGATTGTTATCATGGAACGAGGTTTTTGCCGTGCGGATTGTTATTGTGGCACTAGGTTTTTGCCGTGTGGTTGTTATTATAAGGAAAGATTGTGAGATATTTATTTTGGGACTACGAGGCGGTACCTCGAGAGTGCCCTTGCTGATTTTCTCTATTTGTTGTATTGTTTGTTGTTATTGTTGTTGTTTCTTAACTTGTAAGATTCTTGCTTCCTTACGTATTGTATTTTTCTTCCTTGATTTTCGTGTTGTTATTTTCCATACATTCTTATTGTTTCATTTCCTCGCTATTTTATTATATCATTATATCTTCTGCCTTATCTATTATATTCTAGTAGGGCCCTGACCTGACCTCGTCATACTCTATTGAGGTTAGGCTTGGTACTTACTAGGTATCGTTGTGGTATACTTATATTTTGCTTCTGCACATATTTTTGTGCAGACCCAGGTACATCCTACCAGCCTCGTTATTAATGTCACGACCCAAAATCTACTAAGGGTCGTGATGGTGCCGGACATCACTGTCAGGCAAGCCAACACCAAATAATTAGTAATTCTTGTTTTAATATTTTTGAGATCATTTCTTTTTAGACATTAAATAATAAATGATAAATTTCACTGAATAAATAATGATACCTTTAACAATATTAAAATATCAAATAATCCCATAGATATTTCAGAACCCGGTGTCACAAGTGCATGAGCAATTTCTAGGAAAACAATACAATAACTGTCTGGGAACAAGTTGGACAATAGAAAGAAAATACAATAAATACTCTGAAGGAGACTCTACTGGCTGCGGATCGTCTCGAGAAGTGTAGCTCACCTAAGTCTCCGTGTCAACCATGCTGCTAAGTCAAACCAGACCACTAGATATGCATGTGTCTATGCAACAAAAATGCACAGCAAGTGTAGCATGAGTACGAAAACAACATGTACTCAATAAGTATCTCATCTAATCTCGAAGAAGTAGAGACTAGATGTCGACTTCGACACTTACTAGTGGTCCAATAATGATATACCAATAATATAATAAATCGAGAATTTTATAAAAATGGTTGTAACTTAATAGCATGAAGCAAGCAAACAATTCTTTTATTCATAGGAAATTCTCAAATTCATTTTCATCATTTATACATTTATTCTCATTCCAGGGAAGCAATATCCTCATTTATAAATATCAAGGCAAGTAATACAAGCATGTGCAAATCATGTCGAGGATGTACGGCCCGATCCAATAATATTTAAAATGTGCATTGTCAGAGGGTTAAATGGCGCGAAACATAGATCCATCTATTACCCCTTCCACGAATCATACGTGCGACGCAGTCAAATATAAATAATAGAGTTATCCAGCTCGTTGATCATACGTGCGACGCAGGTACTCATCGATACACACATTCAAACAGTCAATTAAGAATTCATCAAGAAACATTTATCCAAGAAAAAGTCAATTCTCTTTTAATGATTTAAGAAAATGAGGTTTAACCCTTTTTAGAAATTCTTTTACTAATTCGATATGATTTAGGCAATTTCAGTTGTCTATAAGATAACAAATATTTCAGGTATAGCATGTTTTTGGGTCCTAGACTACCCGGACTTAAACATAATAGTAGCTACGCACGGACTCTCGTTACCTCATGTGCATGTAGCACCTACAAATAGGAGCACATAACTAATTATTTCACCTATGGGGACAATTCCCTCTTACAAGGTTAGAAAGGAGACTTACCTCGCTCCGAAGTCCAATAACCGGCTTCCAAGCCCCTTCCGACGACTCAAACTGATGCCCCTACGCTCCAAAACTAGACAAATAACGGGCAAACCAATGAAAATACCCCTTAATGCTCATAATAATTCAATTTATATAAAATCCCAACTGCGCTCAAAAAGTTGACAAAATCACCCTCGGGCCCATGTGCCCGGATTTCAAAAATTTTCGAAGATAAAGTTTACCCCTAACCTCACAAATGCAAATATATAATTGGCTCTCAATTTCAAGTCCAAAATCGTGGTCAAAATTCAAGAATATAAATTTCCTAAGTTTTCTTCAAAATCCCAAAATTTCTACTAATTTACATGATTTTTTAAGTTAAAATCTAGATATAATCCAAGTAATTAACTTGCAATGGGTGGAAATCACTTACCTTGACATGGATAATGAAAATGGAGCTCCAAAATCGCTCCTAGGTTGGCTCCCATGGAGGAAATGAGATGAAATGAGCCAAACTCATTTCTTTAAACTTATACACTGTCCAAACGACTCTTCTTCGTGTTCGCAAGACCCCCATCGCGTTCGCGAAGAAGAAAATTCTCAAAAACCATTTTCCAAACTCTTCTCAGACAGCCTCTAGTTTAATGTCTATAACGTTTTGTAAAAACTTTCAAATGACAAATGGTTTAATGTTTCAAAAACTAGACACCAAGATCTACAACTTTCATGTTTTGGTCATCTCCTAATTCCTTATAGATTTTTGTGATATAAGCTACCAAAGTCAGCCCTGTGCAATACAAATTTCTTCTTCATCTTCCTGGACAGCCTGTAGTATACCAGCCATAACCTTTTGTACACAAATCCAAATGCTAAACGGTTTATCTTTCTGAAAATTAGACACAAAGGGATACAACTTTTGTTTTTTAATCATCTCCAAATTCCTAATATATTGCGAGATATGAGTCTCCGAAATCAAACAAGTGCAATAGGGACTTCCTTCTTCGCAAACGTGAGGATCTCTTCGCGAACGCGAAGAACAGAGTCCCTGAAGCCAAATCCTTCTTCGCGAACGTGAGAGGATCCTCGCGAACGTGAAGAACAACACCAGATACTAGCATCAGCTATTGTAAACAGCTCAAAATGATCTGAAACCGCCCTGAAACACACCCGAGGCCCCTAGGGCCCCGTCCAATCAAACAAACAAGTCCCATAACATAACGCGGACCTGCTCGAGACCTCAAATCACATTAAACAACATTAAAATCATGAATCGTACAGCAATTCAAGCTTAATGAACTTTATAACTTCAAATTTCTACATTCGATGTCGAAACCTATCAAATCACGTCTGATTGACCGCAAATTTTACACACAAGTCACATTCAACATTACGAACCTACTCCAACTTTCGGAATCAAAATCCGACCTCGATATCAAAAAGTTCACTTCCTGTCAAACTTCTCAAAAACTTTCAAATTTCTAACTTTCGCCAAGTGAACCCAAAATGACCTATAGACCTCCAAATCTACTTCCGGACGCGCTTCCAATACCATAATCACCATATGAAGCTATTCTCAGACTCGGAATCCCAAACGGACATCGATAACATTGAAATGCACTTCAACCCAAATTTATGAAATTCTTTCAAAATGCTAACATCCACAATAGGTGCCGAAACATTTTTGGGTCTTCCAAAACCCGATCCGGACATACGCCCAAGTCCGAAATCATCGTACTAATCTGCTGGAACCTTCGAATCCCGATTCCGAGGTCGTTTACTCAAAAATCCAATCTTAGTCAATTCTTTCAATTTAAAGCTTCTGAAATGAGAATTCTCTTTCCAAATCAACTCTGAACTTCTCGAAATTCAATTCTAACCATGCGTACAAGTCATAATACTTGAACTGAAGCTGATCATGGCCTCAAACTAGTGAACGACGTGCTAGAGCTCAAAACGACCGGTCGGGTCATTACAATTAAAGTGTTGTGCTGCTGCTTGGAGATTTCAAGGTACACCTGTCGGCATCCGCATGTCTCAGAGTCCCCTTTTTTCCTATTCCTTTTTCTTATTTCTTTTTATCTTATAGACGATGATTTATATGAGTATTTTGCATATTTGTTAAGTTTACCTAGTCTTAGAGATTAGGTGCCTTCACGACATCCTACAAAGCAAAATTTGGGTCATGACATTTTGATAATCAACCAACTAAATTTTTTTCCTTTGATGTATCTACTATAGCGTAGCTCAAGGCTAATGTCGCAAATGACGCTGTGTCAAAGCCCACATGTGTCGAAGTTGTGTCCGCCGTGATGTGGAAGTGTTAATGACGACATCAACAAAAAAAAGAACATCGTCGCACTTGTTGTACAACGTCAATATACGAAAGCAGCTTGTCCCCCCCCCCCCCCCCCCCCCCCGTCTAATCACTGTGTGGGAAACATTGTTGCAATCATAGGCGGAGCTAGGTTTATAAGTGTGTGGGTTCTAAGTTACAAATACTGTAAAAAGAATAAGAAAATAGCTAAGTGCTTCCAGCAGGATTCGAACCCACGTGCTCTCTGAGATCACCCAGAACACTCACCATTGAACCCAAACACATTTTGTTACTGGGTTCGGCAGGATATATTTATATATAACGAGTAAATTTTTCAATACATATACAGGGTCTCAGAAAAAGTCACTGGGTTCGTCCGAACCCGCACCTTCTTCTGTAGCTCCACCCCTGGTTGCAATGACCACGTCATACAAAGGTGAGAACGATGGTTGTGATTTATCCACCCTTGTTTCTTGTATTAGAAAAGGAATTTCAGAATTGAGTTTCAAATATATGGATAAATCGAGACAAGATGAGTCAATCTTGGCCATTCCCCAAGACAGCTTGGAACTAGGACTTGCGTTTGTTGGAGGGGAGATAGAGTTATACATTAATAGTTTGTGTGGATACAAATTTTATGATATTGATTTTGGTTGGGGCAAACCTTTACTAGTCTTATTGAATGCCAGTCCAGAATTATATTCTACTAATGGATCCAAGAGATAGTGGTGGAATATATGCATGGGTGGACTTAAAGGAGAAAAACATGATAATTTTTTAGCAACAGCTAAGTGACCAGCTAGCAATTGGATCTGTATAGTTGAACAACATATTGTCAAGGGTTGTTATGGGTATCTCTCGTAACAAGGAAAAAATTTCTTCATTTTCTTTTAAAAACTTAAGTAATTTTATGACAACTGAAAAATAAAAACTATTTTTTTTTGAAAAATATTTATCATTAAAAATGAAGAAAAAAACAACTTTTTCGCTTATGCTTTTCTCCGTTAGTCCATTTGAAATAATTTCTAAATGTTCAAGGGTGTTCGTTCTATAGTGAGATAAAGTTTCTTCTGGCTTGATATCTCTGTATCAAGTAAATCAAATCAGTTTTTGAAATTAAGGATGTACCTCAATGGCGACAATCGAAAGTCTCCTACTATATATTCGAGTGAAGACGAAGACTCAAAACATACTTTGATCTACCAATTTTCAAGTTCTTTGTTCTATTCTTAACAAACATTATATTTAGTTAAGATCTACTATATAATCAAAACAAAGAAATGAAAAATAAAATTATTGGCGAGGCATTGTATCAACAAAAACAAGAGTGTTAGAATCAAAGTGGGTGTGTGCATATGTAGCAACCCAGATAATACACCAAACCAACTGATTGTATTAACTCAACACTAATTGAAATTACAAAGTAAATACTAATATAGTGAGGACAGTGCAAAAGAAATCTAAGAATAAAGGGGATGAGAAATAGATTGAAACAGATTAGGGATGAGAACAAAATGAGAAACAGAACTATATTTGACAACTTCAGCATAAGAATGCTCTATGCCCTTTTCTATATTTATATCTATTTCCACCAACATGCACTCAATCTGGGTCCCACAAATAATTATTCAAATTTCCAAATATGCCCTCCACCGAGTCACTCACTGAGTTCACAAAAATATCTCCCGCCTCAAAAAGAACCTTGTCCTCAAGGTTCGAGTGTAACAGAAATTGTGGCAATATCTGCTTGACAATGTCAACAAAAAGCAAGCAATACAGAGCAATTTCTTCGCAACTATTTTGAGTCATGATAATATCGCGATGATACTGATCAGCTGCCATCAATAAAAATAATGTAGATATACGTAAATCTGCACCAATGTAGTTGTCCAGAAATGAAATTAAATCCACTCAATCAAAGGGGTCATCAACCTTATACCATATGCCATATCTTAGGGTAACCAAAAGAGCATCAACAATAAGCTTAAAGTACTGGTTCATTACTCCTACATAAGTGCATCACCACCAACTAGAAAATTAGCAACAGCTCCCTTTCTACATATAGTAACGTAGGCATTAGGTAGGAGAACATGGATTCCTAGGTCATAGGGGTAAAGGTGGAAGTGTTGGGTCTTAACAACTTGCCCAAAGAGTCCCACATCTTTACACGTTGCAAGAATAAAGCCAACACATAATGCTGACTTCCCCTCACTATAAACCAATCACCACATAGTGTAGCTATTAGACCATAAGGGGGAAATACTACTGTTTGTGAACATATTCAAGTTGATAACATAGGTTATCAGGATATCATGTATATCCAGATCAAAGGGAAGATTTGCAAACTTGAGATAAACAACTAATTCTGCTTCGAAAAAATTTATAATAATTTGGTACCCCACCCTGTCAAGTCCTCTAATTCTGCAGCTTCAGACATATACTTTCCAGCATGAACAAATTGGCTTGATCGATCAAGCATATCTACAATGATGACATAGTGTGCATTTCTGTGTTGAAATTTAGACTCTTCCATTAAGTTGAGAAACTGCAGTCATTTCTCATGCTTTAAAAAATTTGCTTAAACTTTGCTCTTCCATCTTTCTTTATTAGTATATAAAGCCAAGATATTACTAGGTTGGTGCAACTTTGGTACTGCAGAATTAGCAACTCCAATACAATGGCGAATCGAAACTAAAATATTATATACAAGATCTATGTGCATGTAGTGAGCCGCGTCTTCTTCATAACGAATGAGCTCCATTAGTATCTACCGCATCACAATAATTAGATATGCAATCTCATAGTGATACCACATTATTCCACTTCTAAAATACCTCAACTGAGTACATATATACTGCTTCTCAAGGTAAGTAGGAGCACCATCAAAGGAATATAGAAATAAATGTGATATAGACTCGCCCAGTAGCTTGTATGATGTACAAGAATTTCGAAAATTACAACTGCATTCAATACCCATTTCAACTCCACCTACAGGTTGCCAGTCATACAACTTTGCAAATAAACAACCCCTTTTTCTAAGATCTTCAAATAATGTATGTGCCTCCTCTTTCTCGGTAGAACTTGTTAGAGCTATGAAATTAGAACTAAGTTTTGGATCCCTTCTATTGGCACCAGGATCAAATGGAAATCGATTCAAAATATAGTGATCATTGAATCCCCTAGTAGATTCCCCATGCTCAACATCAGATAGCATTTCATACGAAGGCATGTAACTTGCTGGAATGCTGTCCTTATTTGCCTTAAACAAATTATCAAAATAGATGTCCTCAATAGTCTCAGGCTCCATGAAAAATTTAGTAGTATACATGTCTTCAAAAATCTCATAATCAATTTGACGTTTACTAGGGTCGTGATCAAAAGAAGGTTCAGTAACATACCTCACTAGCATATCTCTTTCGGGACTTTCAGTAAACAATTGGACTTTGCTACTTTCAGGACATGTAGCATCTTCATCGATCATTTTAATAGGGGCATCTGATTGCACCTTCACAACTGCTATTGCGCAGCAGCTATTTAACATTTCATCGAACAAATCCTTATATTTTATATCTTCTAAAGCAGGTTTCATCTCAGATGGAAGGGCTGTAAAATGGCAGGGCAGATCAGGTTCGTCATGCTGGGAAATTTTGTCGAACACCTTATCTTTGACTGGTGTGCACTTCTCTCCATCGGTTAAACTAGAGATGGCATCATACATATCAGGTATTTGAAAGTTTGTGAATGAACCTAAGGAAAGAGGATCAATTTTGGAGTTCGCTGCTACAACCAAAGACTTATCGTCCATTGCCTTACGTAAAACTCCAGCAGACATTGTAGAAAATTCTTGTTTCGTCTTGTTGGCAGGTCTGGAAGCAGATTCAAGCTCATAGAAATTTGAAGTACATAGCAGATCATTAAAGGCCTGTTTCTTAAAATGCAGAAGAAACTTCTCCTTAAAATGGTTCCAATCATAAAATTGATAATTGCAAAATAACCAATCGAACCATGCGAGGGCATCACCTTCTAGATAGAAGGAAAGAAGAGGCAGCCAATCCTTCTTGGAGAAGCCAAGGTATGTGAAGTATAACACGGCTCAAAAAATCTAGCTCTCCGGGTTGTTGTCGCCACTGAATCTAGGCAGAAACATAGCCGTTGTTTGAGTGCTCTGGATGAAAGCACCAATGTAGCAACCCAGATAATACACCAAACCAACTGATTGTATTAATTCAACACTAATTAAAATTACAAAGTAAATGCTAATTTAGTAAGGACAGTGCAACAAAAATCTAAGAATAAAGGGGATGAGAAATAGACTGAAACAGATTGAGAACAAGATGTAAAACAGAGCTATATTTGACAACTTCAGCATAAGAATGCTCTATGCCCTTTGCTATATTTATATCTATTTTTTACACTGCTCCTTCACGAACTTAGCACCAGACTGCACTCAATCTGGGTCCCACACATAATTATTCAAATTCCCAGATATGCCCTCCACCGAGGTACTCACTGAGTTCACAAAAACATAGGAAATTAAACTCATTAACAAAGGTGTAACCAATTCATCAAAGAGCTTACCGAGAGACCCTCTTGCAACCCAAAGGAACTGAACTAGAATTTTCATTAAATACGAATCAATATAAAATATTATTGCATTTCCTTTCTTGCACTTTATAATTTATACTTATTTACTATTTACACGGTTTCAAGATCATTCGTGTAGCGCGGTAAGGCAGTCGACTATTAAAGAAGAACATTAAAAAGAAAAGAAAAAGTGTAACAGTCTCCTCACCCCCCTCAGAACCATGTACTTTTTTGTTTCAATTTATATATCTTACTCTCCTTTAAAGTTTGTTAAAAAATAAAATGACTTTCTTCATTTAATAATTTTTTAATTTTAATATTCCACATGACATGTTTAAAACAATAAAATTCACATAACATTTTGGTATATTAACTCTAGGGAAAAGGTATCAACACACCCTTGTACTTGGGTCAAATCAACTGCATACTTCATCTTTAGGAGTCCTATAACTTTATAATTTTTTTAAAAACAAAATTTTATCCTCCCTAGGTACTTAGGTGGTAGAGAGAGTCCATAAGTAAAAACAAAAGTATTACATATTTCTTCTGTCTTTTAATTTTATTTTTCTATTTATTCTTTTATTTTCTTTTGTTCTTCTTTTCTCTATCCTCACTGGCTCATTACTCGTGAACTTTTTTTGGCAGTATCCCCTATTTTGCTAATAATAATTTTCTTCTATATCACACGCACAAATCATACTTATTGATATGGGATAGACGTGCAATGCACATGCCGAAAAAATTAGTTATATCTAAAAATACAATTAAGATAGAAAATAAGCAATATATATTAAGAAGAAATAACGACAAATACAAGTAGAAAAAATAAATAATTATATTTGATTATGTGACAAATAATATTAGAAAAATACCTCACTTAGAAGCTAAATATTAATTTTTTCTATCCCACACCTATCTAAAAAAGAGTGTATTCACGCTCTTTACTATATCAACGTGTAGCGGGGTCGAGGTTATCAAATTTTTTAAGTTCAGGGAATATTAAAGACCCATAAAATTTAAGAAAGAACTAAATAAAAATTGCCAAAGTTCAGAGAATTCCAAATGTTTCTGCCTATTTTCTTCCATGTCCTTGGTCAAATGAAACATAGGGAATACTCCCTCCGTTCAAGTTTATGTGAACCTATTTTCTTTTTGATCCGTTCAAAAAAGAATAAATCCATTTTAAATTTGGAAGCAATTTAATTTAAACTTACAATTCTACCCTTAATGAGAAGCTTTTATAACCACACAAATACTCTGAGTCCCTTTTTAACTTATTTTGAACCACAATTTTTAAAAGTCTTATTTTTTCTTAAACTCCGTGCCCAGTCAAACAGGTTCACATAAATTGGAACAGATGAAGTACTATTTAAGTATGAGTTAATACCCTCAAACCCACCTAAACTATACTATTTTTGTCAGTTTACTACATAAACTATCGAGTGTCCTCGGAAACCCCCTGAACTATATCACCCTTCATATAAAAAATCACTCGTCGCTTATGTGGCACTTCGTTTGCAATCACTTCCTCAAAAGCGCGTGAAGCTTGAAAATTAGAAGATTTGGAGCCCACCTGACAGCATGAATAACGGCTAATTAGCCCATTTTTTTAAAAAACTTATATTTTATCCTTTTTTCTTTAAATTACACCATCTTCTCCATTATTTCACCTTTCTTTATCATTTCTTCACCCTTTTGATCCCTTTTAATCTTAATCCATTTGAAATTCCCTCTCTGTTTATTGAGTTTATATTTTATCTTACACATTTTATCCATCATTAATTCATTGTTAACCAAATTAAATTGAAAGAAGAACATCCATTGCAGAAGAGTCGTGAGATTTAATGTGTTTTATGGTTGTGGGCAGTCTGCTTCTTTCAGAACATCAACGGCAAATGCTAATCCAGGAAGACATTTTTTTGGATGCAAGTACTATGGAGTAATCATCTTTCAAATCATCATATTTTATGTGATATAATATGACTAAATTTTGATTTTATTTATAATGATTTGGTTATACTTTTCAGGCTAAGGATAGTGTGGCTTATGAATTTTTTCAGTGGTATGATCCGAAATTTCCTAGCCAATATAAGGTGATAATTCTTGGGTTACAGAAGGATAAAATGGAATTCGAGGCCGAATTGAAGAAGAAAAAAATATTGAAGATGCTACTTATTATTAGTATATGTTTCAATTTGTATTTTTTGGTTGTTCAAATGTTATGGTAAATGACTTCTTACTGAGTTTAGGAAGTAAAAAGTAAATTCGTCCAATTTTTTTTTAGAGTTAATACCCTCAAACCCACCTAAATTATATCATTTTTGTCAGTTTCCTGCCTAAACTATCGAGTGTCCCCGAAAAACCCCTGAACTATATCCCCCTTCGTATAAAAACCCCCCGTCGCTTATGCGAATTTTAGTATTAATTAAATTATTTACCCACGTGGCATGCCACATGGCATATTTTATAATTTAATTAGGGCGTGTATCATACGCACTGTCACACCTCCTTTTGGCGCGCCCCACCCCGAGAGATAGGGTACGAGGGAGTTTTTCCAATTTAAGTGACAATATTCGAAAACGGGATTATTCTATTTATTTCAGAGTCGCCACTTGGAATAAATTAGGGTGTCCCAAGTCACCGATTTATTTAAATCCCGAATCGAGGGAATTTCGACTTTCTAAATGAAGTCTGCGAACCAGAAATTCTAAGTGAGGAATCCTGTTGACCCGAGGCAAGGTGTTAGGCACCCCCGAATCCCGTGGTTCTAGCACGGTCGCTTAAATTATTGTAAATGGCAAAAATATCTGA
>MU739946.1:0-14470 GCA_026770625.1 Nicotiana glauca
ATGTTTATGAATGGAGTTATAACACTATTGATACTTCCCACTCGATTTTCCTAAATTCTCACCAAGGGATTATGTACGATGAATTTCTTCTAGAATCTTTTTATTTAATTGGACAAAATCTACTCGCTTGAGCCTATACATGTAAAGTTTTCCTAAGTGGTGTCAAGTTCCATGCAAAGTATCCCCACGTTGTGATCCTTCTCGAGTCACTGTTTTACTCAGTTGTGTATATGGATTAAATGGTTTGAATAGTGAATCTACTCTCTTGCGAATATCATCATGAAAGCTCCTNAAAATGGTCCCCGTATGCATAAAGTCTCTCTGAAAATTGAGATCCTTACATCCACTTCATAGGAAGATCATGTGTTGCCATAACTTTCACGTCCACTTGGGACATCCCGCAGTAAGTAGCTCACCTTGTCCTAGTATTGTGGTTGCTCGTGGCATGGTCGCATATTGCAGTTGGGAGCTAATATAGCATAAGTGCGTCCAACTTATAACAAATCGTTATCTCCCCGTTACACCTCCATAATGTGTGTTGATTGTGTTCTTTAGTTAGTAAATTCATTGTGCTAGTTTTCCCACACTTGTTCGATAACCATGAGAGAACATATCCTTCTATGAGTAATAGTAAGACTTTCTGTCTTGAAAGAACCCTTGCTAGGCTCTCTGTCAAGACCAAGCACAACTTTGGGGGTTATTATAGCACAACGCCAGTTTCTCATGTTTTTCTGTCTTTCATTAGCATCCGTGTAGTTCCCAAGTTGAAATCTATGAAGAACTCATTAAGGGCATCAGCAAACCCTCCATGATCATTCTATATTATCTCATTGGGTTCCCATATCACTTCAAGTTCATCAAGGGTTGATAGCATGTCGCAATTGCTAAGATCGAATGATCTCCTCTCGATAATGGATTATCTAAACATGTTCTAGTCCAACAATCTGCTTATCAGTCTAAATCTCGCCTATAGCTTTTGGGTTGACCAGGGAGAAATACACCTATTAACACATTCACATGTAAAAGCCCTTCTCTCGGTCATGTCTTATAACATCTCCCAATATGGCTCGAAATAGCTGGTTGTACAAAGGTGCGTTGTAGAGCTTCATTATGAAGTAAAGTCGCTAAATATAATTGGATTTTTGAATTCTGGAACTATACATCACGTGACTACATAGAGAGAGACCTTGTAGCTTCTTATAATCGCTTTATATTACCACCATTCCTAGTGGTTACAATGTAAAGGTTACTTCCATAAGGCTCTTTTCCTTTCTCTTGCATCGTATGTTGTGTACCCGTAATCTTTGATATGATATTATCTCGATGTCTCGACTAGCTATGCAGTGATATGATCTGATTTAATTAACCTTACTTTTATGTACTTTAGAAGCGCCTTGGGAGTGGGTGAATTTCCCCTTTCCTACAAACTTCTAATGTCTTCAACTCTGTCTAAGCTTGTCAATTCCAAGTGGTGCTCTTAGTCGTGATGCCTTACCATCCATTTTTCATCTGATAACTCTCATTTTATGTTTCATGGCATCTAAGGAGAAAGTCTTATAGCATCAAGAGTGGGGACATATTCCTTTGTTAAGAATCAATAACCTATGTTGGTACTCCTTGTAGATGCTCTTCTACCGATCATTTAACTACTTTGCCTGTCCCTGTGACTAGATGACCAAGGTTGCTTATTCCTGATAAATGCATTACGATGGCTCATTCCTTTGAAACTTATCCATGTGGACACTTCGAGGCTTTGTTATATACCAACTCGTAATGGTTTTAAGTACCTTCTTATCACTATTATTGATTTTCTAAGACTACGAGGGCTTGTCTCATGGGTTTCAAGAGTAACGATTTTCCTTAAAGTTCGAGATTCAATTACCATGATTTCAAACAAAGTGTATACCTTTTTCAAAAGTCTTAAATGATTCGGATTGGTTGGGTTACATGGCTTTCTTCTCACTCGACTTCTAGAATAATTGACTATGCTATTTTTATGTGAGGATAGGTTTGCTACCCTTGGTATTACACCTCCTTGAGAGGATAGGAGTGTCATTTGTCTTTTTTCTTGGAGCATCATGTTAACCATTAGAACGCCTCTAATCAGTACATGATTTCATCCCAACATCTAGATGTCCGAGCTATGTGGTTTTACTTGAGAAAATGATGAGATTAGATGCCCTAAGATTTTTGCACATATCATGAGCATATTAATTTGAAAGACAAGTTTGGTCGTATCTTTAGTTCCCTCGTATATGATCAATTCTCAGGAAGGGGTTAAGCTGAAATATGATAATCTCGTAAGCGTGCAACTTCCCTTCATCCTCACGGGCTTGCGGCATAAATTTTGTGTGTCAAGTAATGTTAAGAGTGTAATTCAACAGCATGTATTTTGAAACCCGTATCACATTCAAGGTGCCAGAGTATTCTTATTCTTGATAAACGGATTTTCTCTGCACTCTAGAAAATGAGTGGTTCACGTGCTCGAGTATTCCTCCTTGTTGGTTCCTATTGCCAATGTACGAGTTACCCCTATGACTTATTTGTCTAATAATTGATGTCCTCGTAATAATTAACCACGTCAATATTGTTAGAAGTAATCTTCTTTGTCTCTTGGCATATAACCTCATGAAAAGCTCCGCTCAGCATATTAATGGATTCCTGAATAACTCCAGCCTGATCGTGAACTCTATTGTTCCTCACTGTATTAGATCCATTCGGTATTGTAAATTGAGACGAGTTAAAGATGGAGCTTCATAGTATGATCATATGTATATTGGATAGGTAATTTTATGGTCAATTTATAATAACACATCTTAGGATAATCGTTGAAGGTCATCAAGGGTTTAGTGGGAATGTTCGCTTAGAGCCCTAGAAGTTTGGCAGGTGAGCAGACTATTTTCAATGTTTTCCCCTGAATATGTATGTGAGTTAATAATAGAGGTAGCATAAGTTTATTCCACAGTAGTTCGCACTAGGAGTATGAAGTGTTCCCATGGTTGTTGCCATATATTCTGTGGATTCACATGTCTATGTCTAAGAAAGTAAGTGGAGATCAATTGTGTATCATTCTGGTGGAAATTATCAAATGTGAAGATAGGATAGTTAGCTTATGCGAGATATCTAATTGTTATCTTCGTTAACTAAGTTTAGGGGTAGGAATTGTTCACGTGAATGTATTCTGGCGACGTCTGTTGATATAAGAGGCCATTGAAGGCTGAGAGTATTGTGGAGATAAAATATTTTCTCTTGATTGCATAGCAGTTGGTTTTGATTTGAAAGGTACCTTCTAGGTGTTATGATTTAAAAATGTGCGGTCCATGCCCAGGTATCATCGTGACAAAGTACTATTCGCAATGCCGAGGTCCTTTTCATCGATGTATAATTATTGTGGTGCTTTATCAAGTTGAGGAAGACACTTGGAAAGAGGAAGATGAAATGAAAGAAGAATATCCCCATCTATTTGAAAAAGTCTAGTAGTGATCGTGCAAATATTTTTTATCTCTAAGCAAACTGATGTTGTGTTCCATTTGGTGCAAAGGCACCCCATATCTCCCCAAAATGCTTTACATTGGAATTCTTCAAGTTGTGCCGAAAATTGTATGTGTTGTGATTATTTGAGTCATATGCAAACCCTTCTTGGTAAATAAAAAGTTTTGTAAGAACTCATGTGATGAGTAATTGGCTTATGATAGTATAGGTTGGTAATGATTAATTTACGTGAGTATAGTGAATCGAAGAGGTTAAAGTATATGGGATTCATTGTAGTAATCAAACTATGTGCAAGAATGTTTCAAGTGATCGAATATGTGTAAGTGTTGAGGAAATGAATTGTATACCAGTTGTAGGGATGATAGGAGTTGTGTATGGTTCTTGGAAATGTGTTTTGGGGGCTATCTGATAGGTAGATATGTCCATAATACAAAGGAAACTCTAGCAAAATTTTTCTAAAAATATGGGAGTTAGTGAAAATTTTAAGAGTCTGCATATCATGTTTTTTTCAAACCAACTGATCTTCAAAAAAATCCTCATTCGAGGACGAATGATCTTAAGTGGGGGAGGATGTAAGGCCCCGTGAAATCCCTACTCAAAAACCCGGATCCCGTGGTGCCAAGTTAGGAACATGTGTTAGAAATTAGTAGCTCGCCGCGGCACGGACCTTTTTGGATTGAATAATGCATTAAAAAGTCAAGAATAAGTTTCCAAAAAAATGCAAGAAATGTGGTCCAGAACGCAGTCGCATAATAGAAATGCGAACCGCATATCTGCCACAGAGTGAGGCAGAATGTTGGTTAAAAATTGAAGTTAGTTATGTGGTCGAAATGCGATCGCATAATCAAAATGCGGACCGCATAGTCGTCGCATATTTTCCTTTGAAATTTTGCGAGGGTCAGTTCTGCGGTGCACTTTACGACCGCAGAACATGAATGCGGACCGCATTCTTACTGCAGATTGAGTCAGAATATTTAGTTTTTGGGGAGCATTTTGCTGTCCATTATGCGGACCGCATGTTTACTCTGCGATCGCAAATGCGACCGCATAGTTGACTCGGGGCTCCAATTTTCTAATTTTTAACCCGACCTCCCTATCGATATAATCGACATTATAGCTCATTTTAAGCATGTTTTCTAAGATTTTTAGAGAGAGAGAGAGGGCCTCAAAGGGGAAAGTATCACCCATCAAATTATCTTTGATCCTTGCTAAAACATTGAAGAGAATCAAGAGAAGACACCTAAATTCTCATTCCCAAGAGGTAAGATTCATAACCATAGCTCCTATTTCTACACTTAGATACATGGGGCCAGTAGAAAAGTAATTCAAGAATATAAGAATGATGTTCTCTACATGCATGTCAAACTATAGGATATTGGAAGGTAGTAATTCCTCACAAAAAGGGGCTAAGATTGCAATGCACCTTTAGTGTTTGATGATATCCTCGAACCAAGCTAGAACTTCAGTTTCGTCTCTAATTCTCAATTTAATTTGTAATTCTTACTCAATAGATCGAAGTGCTAAGAGTTCCGGAAATTGTAAAAGAGTAAGGAAAAGCTTTATTGAGGTATGTATGGCTAAAACCCCTTTTTTATTAAAATTGAGCTCCGTTATCATTACGAAAGTATGGTAAGAGTTGAATTGGTTAGTGTATTGATTGTCCTTACGCATTAATTGATTTGCATATATCTATACATATTTGTGAAGGATGTGCCCCAATGTGAATAATGTACCAATCTTCATAATTAGAAAATGACGGAAAGCACAGTTATGTGTTGAATTACTTGGGCTATAAGCCGACTTTGAAACAAAGGACTGCTCATGCTTACTATGTGCTTACTTACCTGTGATTTTCAACTTGAATTATGCTTGATATACGTGTCTATGATCACAACTTGTAAAATCAATATTGAAAAGGGAAAGTGATGTGATGATGGTGGCCGTGAGTGCCCCAGGAATTGATATGATATGTGTGGGATAAAGATTTGAAGGCGTTGACTAATAAGAATTGAGTAATGCCTCAAATGAGGTGACCTAGCCGATCGGGTCGTGATCGGACACCATGCCGCACACATGGTGGTAATGTGCTGATATTGGATTCCAGATAAGGGAAATTAAATATTGATTGAGAGTAATACTTCCAATGTGACCTAGCCGGTCGGGTCGTGATCGGACTCCGCTCGAGATGGCGGTGGTAATGAGAACAGTGGTGAACATGTGGCAGAAATGCCCAAATCTATGTTGTGGAAATTGTTTGAAAGATTATATGAATTGTTTCTTTGATTTGCCCATATTATTTGCTTGTATCTGTTTGATAGTTCTTTCTAGTAAAATGGTGTTTAGTTATACATACCAGTACAATTCAAATGTACTGACGTCCCTTTTGCCAGGGGCGCTACATTCGTGTTATGATTGTAGGTGGTTCTATAGCAGGCACTCCAGTCGACCAGCAGTAGCACCTCCTCCACTTTCCATCAGCTATATTGGTGAGCCCCTTTCTCCTCGAAGCCCTCCGTGGCTTATGCCGCTGTTCTTCCCGGAGTCTTATTTTTGCATGTGTATAAGGTATAACCGAAGCCTTGTTACCGGCATTTCTGTATTATTCTTTAGTTATATTTAGAGGCTCCGTAGACAGGTCGTGGGTAGTGTCGGGTATTGGAAATTAAAATAGAAATGTTAATGTCTGGCAATGATGTGTATAACTTGTAATACCCTTAAAGTGGCGAAATGAAGTTGCTAATGAAAATGAAATGGAAATCGTTAATTATATGTTGATAGAATTTGATTAATAGAGTCTACCCCTTATTTAATTGTGACTTGGGTTGGGTGGTATGTATGGAACCTGCCAGGCTTGCTCAGTCGAGTTTACTCGGTTGAGCGCCGATCGCGCTCCTCGGATTTTGGGCCGTGACATGAACGCGAACAAGGAAGGTAAGGGGGTCCTGGGGTTGCTCTACGCGAACGCGGGATACTATCTGCGAACGCGATGAAGAGGGGCGGTGAAGCTACGCGATCGCGTGGCCTTGGACGCGAACGCAAAGGAGGACCTGGCAGATCTACGTGAACGCAACCAGGAGGACACGAACGCGAAGGGTAAAAGAAGTTGGGCTATGCGAACGCGAGCCGAGTGCCGCGTTCGCGAAGAGGAAAAAGCTGACTGCAACATACCAGATTTTCTGATGCATTTTCAAGTGCAAAAACATCCCGAACCAACCCAGAAATCACTCCCGAGCCCTCGGGGCTCCTAACCAAACACACACACTAACTCAATAACATACTACGAACTTGCTCGAGCGATCAAATCACCAAAATAACATCAAAATCAAAGAATCAAACCCCAAAACTCAAAATTTTCATTTCAAAGTTCATAACTTCCAACTTTAGCTATTTAGGTCCGAAACACGTCAAACGACGTCCGATTTCGACCAAATTTCACAGAAAGCGCTTAACGCATATTTAAGACCTGTACTAGGCGTCGGAACTAAAATACGAGCCCGATACCTATATTTTCTAGTTCATTTTAATTTCTGTTTTTCCTTAATAATTTCAGAAAACAATTTAACAGAAAAATTCTTTTACCGGGGTTCTGGACCGCGGATTTCGACTCTGCGCACATGCCCGAGTCCCATATTTTTCTACGGACCTCCCGGGGCCATCACATCATGGGTCCGGGTGCGTTTACCCACAATGTTGACCAAAGTCAACTATATCAATATTAATATCATAATTCTTTAAATTTTTCACAGAATTCACATATTTTAACACAAAAACTTTCCGGCTTCGCTCCCGGACTATGCACGCAAATCGAGGTAACTAAAAATGAGGTTTTCAAGGCCTCGGAAGCGCAAAAATGGGAGAAATACGGTGATGACCCTTTGGGTCGTCACATATATTTACATAACATACAATATATACTACAAGAAAATATATAAACTAATATATATACATAACATAACATACTATATATATATATATATATATATATACACACACACACTATACTAGTATACTATATATACTACAAAATAAGATTTTTCAAAATGAGGGCCTCACCCCAAATCCCAATGAGAAAAAACGGTCATATTGCACAAATAGCCATTTTTTTATTTCGTTCAATTTACAAAACTAACCTTCTCTAACACTATAAATTCCCCCTCCCTCTTCTTCATTTTAATACATAATACTCATTTCTCAATCTAAATTTCTCTCAATCTCTCAATCTCTCAAGACTTCAAGTCTCAATCTTAATTTTCAAGTTACATCATGCCTCGTTCGGAAAGAGTGCGCTTATTTATTTCACATTACTATGAAGCGCTTGAAGAAAATGAAGAAGGCCAAAGATTAAAGTGCAAGAACTGTGGAAGAGTCTTAAATTTTCGTTCAGGGTGTACCTGGGGTATTTTAAGAAGGCATATAAAGTATTGTGTTGATGGTACTTATCCGCGAATTCGTCTTTAAGATTTTTCAATAATTTGTGTTATTTTAAAATTATTAGACGTATTTATGCTTCATGTTGTACTTTTTTATTAATTTATTATGCATGGCAATTCAATTTTACTATTGTTTTGTTATTTTACTTTTTCGTCAAGCACTTTAATAATTAGATTTCTACATATCTACTATATATATTTTTATATAGCCATGATATGGTTTACAAGAAATTGCCTTAAACAAAAAAAATTTAAAAAAAAGCCCGAAAATAAAAAAGCCCGTTAGGCCAGCTAAGCCCACGAGCCCGACCCATTTAGCCCAGGACCATATGGGCTTATGCCCGTCATGGGCTGGTCCCACCTGTTGAGCCCACAAAGCCAGGGACCGTGAGGCCCGTGACGGCCAGAGCCCAGGCCTGCTAAGCCCGGGCACGTTAAGCCCAGCCTATTTGGCCCATTTAGGCCCGGGCCTGGACCACCATACAGCCTTAGATGCAGCTCACCTATTCCCAGAATCATCTGTGCTGCTACGCCTAGTAGACCACTAGAGTTACATATACCTGTGCAATAAAAGTGCACAGAAGTGTAGTATGAGTATGTAAACAACGTGTATTCAATGAGTATCCCGCCTAATCTCGAAGTAGTAGAGACGAGATGGTCGACTTAAATACTTGCTAGAGGTCAAATAATAGTATACTAAAAGTGTGAGGAAATCATGGATTTGTATAGCAGTTCTAACTCACAGAGTGAGAAAACAGGTAAACACCTTCAACAAATAATAAAGGATTTTCAAGGTTTACTTTTCATTATTTTATCAATTTATATCAAGCCATGAAAGGCAATATCCATATTTAAATTTCTCAGGAAACAATATATATCATGCGCAAATCATGCTGAGGCCGACGACCCGCTACAACAGAAATGTAAACTTTGCACTGCCGAGGGTCGAACGGCACGAACCATAGATGCATCTATTTAATCTACCGAGGTGTTCGGCCCGTTCCATAAACAAACACATACCCTACTCGCGAATCATGCATGCGACGCAGGTACACATAAGGATACATGCTCAATCAGTCAATTAAGAACTTATCGGGGAATATTTATCCAAATAAACCAATTCTCCTTTAACAAATTTTAACAAATGAAGTTTAATCCTTTTTAGAAATTCACTTAGTAATTCAATGTGATTTAAGCAATTCAAGCTATCAATGGGTTCATAAATAATCCAAGTATAACATGCTTTTGTGTCCTAACTACCCGGATAATAGCATAATTGTAGCTACGCACGGACTCTCGTCACCTCATGCGTACGTAGTCCCCGCAAATAGGAGCACATAATCAATTATTTCACCTATGGGGACAATTCCCTCTTACAAGGTTAGAAAGGAGACTCACCTCGCTCCGAAGATCCATATCCGGCATCCCACGTCCTTTCGAAGACTCTACTTGATGCACCACGCTCCAAAACTAGCCAGCAGTTCCGAAAATCAGTAATATATGCTCAAATATTCATTACAATATATTTTATAGCAATTCCTAACTCCGATCGAAAAGTTGACCAAAACGCCCTCGGGCCCACGTGCCCGGAATCCAAAATTTTTGGAAGATAAATATTACCCATGATCTTAGGAACTCAAATATATAATTTTCACTAAATTCCATACTCAATATTGTGGTTAAATTCCAAGAATAAAATTTCTAGGTTTTCCACCAAAACCTCAATTTTCTACAATTTTTCAAGTCTAAATCCGTATTTAAACCTTGTATTTAACTCAAAGCTAGCATAAATTACTTACCTCATGACAAGTGACGAAAGTGGCACCTCAAAGCTTCCATTGACTCCAATGGAAGAAAAATGGGGTTGAAATGAACCCAACCCCGAACTTTTAAAGACCTCACTGCCTCAGCTGTTTCTGTATCTGCGGTCCCTTAAATGCTTCTGCGGCTCCGCAGGTGCGGTTCAAATGCCGCATTTGCGGTTTTCCCTAGGCCACCCCCTTTTCGCTTCTGTGACATCCCCTCCGCAGATGCGGTCCCGCTTTTGCGGAACATCGACCGCATGTGCAGTCTGCTCCAGCCGCCCCTGTTTCCGCTTCTGCGACCCCTCTACCACATGTGCGGTCCCGCATCTGCGGCAATATGACCGCATCTGGGGTCCCTCATCTTCTAGCCCAAAATTGCTTCTACGGTTGAAGTGCCGCATCTGCAGTCCAAAAATCGTAGATGCGGTTATGACAGCAACCAGCAACCCTTAGCCTTCCCAAAAAACCATTTTCAATCCGTTAACCACTCGGAATCCACCCAAGGCCCCCGGAACCACAACCAATCACGCCAACCAGTCCCAAAACACATTACGGACTTGCTTGAGGCCTCAAATCACATCAAACAATGCAAAAATCACGAATTACACCACAATTCAAACTTTATGAACTTTAGAACTTCAAACTTCTTTTTCCGATGTTTAAACCTATTAAATTACGTCCGATTGACCTCAAATTTTGCACACAAGTCATATTCAACATTACGGACCTACTCCAGCTTTCAGAACCGGATTCCGTCATCGATATCAAAAAGTGCACATCCGGTCAAACTTCTCAAAACCTTAAATTTTCTATCCTTAGCTAAATGACTTCAAAATGACCTACGGACCTCCGAATTCACTTCCAATCATGCTCCCAACTCCAGAATAACCATACGGAGCTATTCCCAGACTCGGAATCCCAAACGGACATCGATAACACTAAAATTCACTTCAAGCCAAACTTAAGAAATTTCTTCTAAAATTCTAACTTCCACAATAGGCGCCAAAACGCTCTCGGGTTATCCAAAACCCAATCCGGGCATACGCCCAAGTCCGAAATCATCATGCAAACCTGCTGGAACCTTCAAATCCCGATTCCAAGGTCGTTTACTCAAAACTCTAATCCCATTTATTCTTTCAACTTTAAGCTTCCGAAATAAGAATTCTCCTTCCAAATCAACTTTGGACTTCTCGAAATTCAATTCTGACCACACGTACAAGTCACGATACATGTAATGAAGCTGCTCATGGCCTCAGACTATTGAATGATACGCTAGGGCCCAAAATGACCGGTTGGGTCGTTACGACACCGGGAGAAATATCTCGTATCACATCTATAGTACCATTACGATTCTTCAACTCTCGATTTATAACAGGCACTTCGCGTCGCATAAGATTGAGTAGGAAGAAACAAAGGAATAAGCCTCATAGGGATCAAATCGCACGATAATGAATCAAGAAGGGAAGTACTCCTAACAATCCTGCAGCCTCCCGAGGATAAGCACAGACGTCTCCGTACCGATCCGCGAGACTCTACTAGACTTGCTCATGAATCATGAGACCCTAGTAACCTAGTGCTCTAATACCATGTTGTCATGACCCAAAATCCACTAAGGGTCGTGGTGGCGCCGGACACTACTGTCAGGCAAGCCAACCAAATTACTTAATTAAAATCTCGTTTTAATACTTTTGAAATCTAGGATTTTCCTTCCAATTTAGAAATTTTAAAGAATATATTTTCAAATCAAATTTAAACGATAAGCAGTTAATATAATACTTCAAACCATCCCAGAACCCGGTGTCACAAGTGCATGAGCATCTGCTGACAAGAAAATAAAATACAATATCCGTCCGGAATACAGTGGATAGAAAGTAAATACAGTACACTGGAAGGGACTGCTCTAGCTGCAACTGTCTCGAATGATGCAGCTCACCTAGTCCCAGAATCATTCGTGCTGCTACGCCTAGTACGCTACTAGAGTTACATATACCTGTACAACAAAAATGCACAAAAGTGTAGTATGAGTACGTAAACAACGTGTACTCAATGAGTATCCCGCCTAATCTCGAAGAAGTAGAGACGAGATGGTCAACTTCGACACTTACTAGAGGTCAACTAACAATATACCGAAAATGTGAGGAAATCATGGATTTATATAGTAGTTGTAACTCACAAAGCTGGAAAACAGGTAAACACCTTTAACCAATAATAAAGGATTTTCAAGGTTTTCTTTTCATTATTCTTCTCAATTTATATCAAGCCATGAAAGGCAATATCAACACTTAAAATTCTCAGGCAACAAAATATATCATGCGCAAATCATGTCGAGGCGACGGCCCGATCCAACAGAAATGAACTGTGCACTTGCCGAGGCTCGACGACGCGCCTATTGATACATCTATTTAATTTGCCCAGGCATTCGGCCCGTTCCAAAATAAACACGCAGAGACATTCAATCAAGAAGCCAACATGGGGCAATTATTCAAAGAAAGCTAATTCCCTTTTAGCAATATAAGAAAATGAGGTTTAGATCTTGTTAGAAATTCATTAACATTTTGATGTGGTTTAAGTGATTCAACTATCCATAAGATTACAAATATTAAAAGTATAGCATGCTTTTGGGTCCTAGACTACCCCGAAAATAGCATAATAGTAGCTACGCACGGACTCTCATCACCTCGTGCGTACGTAGCCCCCGCAAATAGGAGCACATGATCTATTGTTTCACTTATGGGGACAATTCCCTCTTACAAGGTTAGAAAGGAGACTCACCTCGCTCCGAAAATTCAAACCTGCATTCCACGCCCTTCCGAAGACTCTAATTTATGCACCACGCTCCAAAACTAGCCAATGGTTATGCGAATCCATTAATATATGCTAAATTATTCATTACAATCTAATTTGTAGCAATTCCTAACTCCGATCGAAAAGTTGACAAAAATGCCCTTGGGCCCACGTGCCCGGATACCAAAAATTTTTGAAGATAAATGTAATGACCCGACCGGTCGTTTCGAGCCCTAGCACATCGTTCAGCAGTCTGAGGCCATGAGCAGCTTCATTAGGTATATTGACTTGTGTGTATGGTCGGAATTGAAATTTAGGAAGTTCGGAGTTAAATTTAAATGAAAAAATATCATTTTAGAAGCCTTATGTTGGAGAAAATGGCTAAGATTGGAATTTTGATTGAAAAACCTCGGAAGTAAGATCTGAAGGTTCCAGCAGGTTCGTATGATGATTTCGGACTTGGGCGTATGCCCGGATTGGGTTTTGGATAACCCGGGAGCGTTTTGGGGCCTATTGTGGAAGTTGGCATTTTAGAAGAAATTTCATAAGTTTCGTTTGAAGTGCATTTCGGTGTTATCAACATCCGTTTGGAATTCCTAGATTGTGAATAGCTCCGTATAGTGATTCTGGAGTTGGGGGCGCGATCGGAAGTGAATTCGGAGGTCCGTAGACCATTTTGAAGCCATTTGGCTAAAGATAGAAAGTTGAAGGTTTTTTGAGAGTTTGACCAGGGGTTGACTTTTTTATATCGGGGTCAAAATCAAATTTCAAAAGTTGGAATAGGTCTGTAATGTCAAATATGACTTGTGTGCAAAATTTGAGGTCAATCAGACATGTTTTGATGGGTTTAAACATCGGAAATAGAAGTTGGAAAGTTCAAAGTTCATAAAGCTTGATTTGAGGTGTAATTCATGAATTTAGTGTTGTTTGATATGATTTGAAGCCTCGAGCAGGTCCGTAATGTGTTTTGGGATTGGTTGGTGTGTTTGGTTGGGGTCTCGGGGGCCTCGAGTGGATTCCGGGTGGTTAACGGATCAAAAGTTGGATTTTTGAAAGAGCTGAGTTTGCTGGTATCTGGTATTTCCGCTTCTGCGGAAATGGGACCGCAGAAGCGGCCCCGCAAAAGCGAGGAAGTAACCGCAAAAGTGGTTGGCAGTGAAGGGAGCAGGGACCGCTTATGCGGTCAGGTATCTGCAAAAGCGTAGGCGCAAAAGCGGTAGGGTGCACGCAGAAGCGAAATGGTCCGAAGGGTCGTGCGCCGCAGCTGCGGTCAAGGTTCCGCAAAAGCGGGACCGCATCTGCGGAAGAAGGGATCGCAGAAGCGGAAAATGGGGCCAAGCCTCGGACCGCAAAAGCGGCCAAGAATCCGCATAAGCGGAACCACATAAGCGGTAATAATTCCGCAGAAGCGAAAACGACTGAAGGTAGAAGCTTAATTTAAGTCGTGATTTGGTTCATTTCTCTCATATTTTCACGGCTTGGTGCGATTGTGGAGAGCTTCAAGGAGGGGATTTTCGCAATCAATGTTAAGGTAAGTTATTCCCACCTGTTATAAGTTAAATACATTGATCATGTATGAGATTAAGCAAGGGAATTAGTGTAAATATTGGGATTTTGGTTGGAAACCTATAAAATTATAAAACTTGGATTTTAGCCACGATTTTGAGAATGGAAGTAGGAGAAAATTATATATTTGAGTTCCTAAGGTCATGGGTAACTTTTATCTTCAAAAAATTTCGGATTCCGGGCACGTGGGCCCGAGGGCATTTTTGTCAACTTCTCATTCGGGATTAGGAATGGTTATAAATTGAGTTGTAAGGTATAGTTGAGCATATATTAATGGATTTATATTATTGTTTTCTAGTTTTGGAGCATTATGCGTTAGTGCAAGTCTTCGGAAGAATGTAGAATGCCGGTTATGAGTCTTCGGAGCGAGGTGAGTCTCCTTTCTAATCTTGT